>JAODAL010001664.1:172500-221068 GCA_025379985.1 Phyllomedusa bahiana
AGTGTGCCCCCTTGTAGCCAGTGATGCCCCCTTTTTAGCCAGTGTGCCCCCTTGTAGCCAGTGTGCCCCCCTTGTAGCCAGTGTGCCCCCATTGTAGCCAGTGTGCCCCCATTGTAGCCAGTGTGCCCCCATTGTAGCCAGTGTGCCCCCCTTGTAGCCAGTGATGCCCCCATTTTAGCCAGTGATGCCCTCATTGTAGTCAGTGTGCCCCCCTTGTAGCCAGTGTGCCCCTATTGTAGCCAGTGTGCCCCCATTGTAGCCAGTGTGCCCCCATTGTAGCCAGTGTGCCCCCCTGTAGGCAGTGATTCCCCATTGTAGCCAGTGTGCCACCCTTGTAGCCAGTGTGCCCCCCTTTAGCAAGTGGAGCCCCCCTGTAGCCAGTGATGCCCCCCTTGTAACCAGTGATGCCCCCCCTGTAGCCAGAGTGCCCCCTTGTAGCCAGTGATGCCCCCCTTGTAGCCAGTGATGCCCCCATTGTAGCCAGTGTGCCCCCATTGTAGCCAGTGATGCCCCCCTTGTAGCCAGTGATGCCCCCTGTAAGTAATTCTGAAATAACAAAAAAGTACTCACCTCGGTCCGCGCGTCCCGGTCCGGAGCTGCTCAGCAGTGGGAGCTGCTGAGGTGTGTAAGAGGCGTGACGTCATCACGCCGCTTACACTGCACGCAGCTCCCAGGGATCTCCTTGGCGGCAGAGCTGCCACCCGAGGAGATTGAGCATCACAGGGGGCGCGGTGAAAGCTGTGTGCCCCCTGTGACGCTGAGTATGTATCGGCGCTCAGTGAGCGCCGATACATACAGGGGAGGAGGCAGGGCGGGAACAATCCGTCCCGCCTCCTCCCTGTACCGGCAGCTGCTGGCTCTGCACGACTGTTATAAAACAGCCGCGCAGAGTCAGGGGCGATCCTCAAGGCAGGTCACGGTGCCCCCCGCGGGTGAGCGGAGCTTCGGCGCCCCGGGCGATTTCCCGCCCTGCACGCCCCTAGGAACGGCCCTGCTTATAACCTGCCATACACCTACTGGGGGACATATAACCTATATACCTACCTACTGGGGGACATATAAATTACTGGGGGACCCTATTATCTATACTGAGGGACATATAACTTACTGGGGGACCCTATTATCTATACTGGGGGACATATAACTTACTGGGGGACCCTATTACACACACTGGGGGACCCTATTACCTATACTGAGGGACTAGGAGACACATAACTTACTGCATTGTGAAGTCGCTAACAGTTGTTAAGGCCTCAAGTCGATTGATAAGAGTTTAACAATCAACTCCGGGGACTACAGTCAGTCGTAAAGCCAGTTGTTAAGGACACAAGTTGATTGATAATAGCTTAGAAATCGACTCCGGGGTTTATAATATAGAACTGAGTAGAACTGAGATAAACATATTAGTCTGGCCCCCTAAAACCATTCAATTTCTCATGTGGCCATATGGGAAAATGAATTGCTCACCCCTTGTCTATACACTGTTTAAAAAACTTAAAGGGGTTTTCTCACCACGGTGTTTCACTGATTCACAGACAGTTTTGCACTCACTCTATCTCCTCAAGCTGTGGGTATATTGCAGCAGTATTTAGCATATTTTAACTTTAAGCCCCTAGGTTAACAGTTGGATTTATAGTATTTTGAAACCGCTGAAAATCCAACCGTTTATCAAGCCCATAGACTTTAATAGAAAAAATGACCTGTAGTCTACACAGGTCGTTTTTTCAGCTCTTTGCTAAATCCGCCGGCGTTTTGCCGTCGGTTTCCCGTACATTCAATTGTATGGGCCGACAGCAAGAAAACGAAAACCGACTGCAGCTTTTTCGAAAACTGTGGTCGTGCATCGGACAAAAAGCCATCAGCTTTCCGGCAGTTTTTGTACTATGCTGTGTGTTTGAAGCCTTAGGGCTTGTCCCCTTTGCACGGGTTTTCACCCGGTTTTCGAAAAAAACATCTGCAAACTGGGTGACAACTTTTATTATGGACCTCTATGGAAAACCCGTGCAGCAGTCCCCACGGAGCATTAATGAAAGCATTAAATAGGCCGTAGTCCCAAGATGCATAATTATCACTAATACTTTTGTATGCAAATACTGATTAAATATTGGTGCGTAATTTAGATAATTTTTTTAACTCGTTTTTTGCTCCAAACTGTATTGTTTTTGCTCCATATTTTACCTTGTCTATTTTTTTATTCATATTTGTTATTTGTCATATTTGACATACTTATTAACTGTTTTTTTTTTTTGGGGGGGGTGGGGGGTTTGCAGTTTTGGTAATATTGCTGAAATACGGATGTAAAAAAATGGTTCGAAAACTTACATATGACCAAATTACTGATATTTGATGTACTTGTTTATCATAATGCCAGTAAAGAAGTATAAAGCGGGTTCACTCTCCCACGTCATAAGTTACTACTAGTAGCAGTAAAAATTAATTGTTTTAAAAATAAGAAAAACTCCAAAACACCTCCTTTTTACATTTTAAAATAAAAGAAAATTGGTATTGCCACATCTTTAAAAGTCTGATCTAATAAAACATAGCACCATTTATCCCATACTCTTGACAACTGCTTTTCTGTTCATCTTACATTCCCAAAAAAATGGACTAAAAAGTGATTATAAACTCGCATGTATCCTAAAATGGTTATAATAAAAGTTATACTTCAGCCTGCAAAAAAACAAGCCATTTAGGTCCATAGACTAAAAATCAAAAAGGTTAATGGTCACAGAAAATGGCACTATAGCACTAACTAAAAAAAAAATAGAAAAGATTTAATTTTTTTTAAAAAGTTCTATAACATAACGAAAACTCTACACATTTTTTTCCACGTCCCACACCACACAGAATTCTTTTGGATTTTCCCAAATACATTATGTAATAAAAAAAGGTACTTTTTTTTGGTTGACACGTTCGTTTTTTCATTCTTGCCTTCCAAAAGCCATACCTTTTTTTTATTTTTCCACCTAACTAGACATATGAGGGTTTCTTTTTTGGGGGGCGTATACTCTCTGGTAAAAATGATGTATTATCTGCATTCTGCAGGTTAATACGATTCTGGAAATAAAAAACATGCAGGTTTTTTTGTTATGTTTTGGTACCGCAAAAAATAAATCCAAACATTTGCAATTTGTGAAATTTGCCATTTTCTGCGTCCAACAATTTTTTTGTACTAACACCTACAGACTTAACTGAGGGGGTATTTTTGTGGGCGAAAGTGTACTTTTTGTTACCAGTTTGGAAGGCATTCGACTTTTTTGATCAATTTTATTCCAATTCTTAGAGGTCATGAAATGACCAAAAAAATTTGGCATTTGGAATTTTTTTCTTCTGCTGTGTTTAGCCTATGGGATAAATGATGTTATATTTGAATAGATTAGACTTTTTTGGACGCGGTGATACCAAATATGTGTAATTTTTTTATTATTATTTTTTTTATTTGTAAAATGGTGAAATGGGGGTGATTTGAACTGTTAAATTAAAAAAAAATTTTTACATATTTTTTTTTTTTACTTTGAGTCCCCTTAGGGTACTTCACCACTAGAGGATGTGATCGTTTATACAGCCTAATGTAAAACAATGCATTAAAGTGTACAAAGATGTCAGTTTTACTACTTCCTGCCATCAAAACATGGCAGCGATGGAAGCCTTAACAAGTTACCAAGAATGTCCTCAGAGATATTTTTCTGACCAAATGTGGCCACAATTTGTAAAACAGAATAAAAAAATAATTAAGCCCACAAAAGAATCACTGACAGTCCAAAACTGCAGCTTTTAGCCCCGCTCCAATGACCCTTAAACTTTATATTACCTATATATATATATAAACACCCAGGATGGAAAGCAACACAAGTAGACAACTTGTTTTAGTACCACTTGTCTGTGAAAAAAATAAAGAAAAAAATGTGAAAAACTAACTTTTTAATTTTTTTCACCAATTTCTCAGATTTTTTTTTACCTTTTTTTCCATAATATGTAAGCTTTATTTTTATGTAACCTTTAACTTATCAAAAAAAATTGGTAGAATAAAGGTGGTACAGTGTTCAGTACCCAGGTCAGAAGTTGGTTAATTTCTATATGTGATTGTTATCAAAATCTTATCACATGGTTATAGCAAGTTATTTTTATCAGTTTTTTATATGTGTGTATATATATATATAAATATACCATATATATATATATATATATATATATATATATATATATATATATTTGTATAGACCAGGTATGTATTAAAGATCAGACTGTAGAGATAAAAGGGGTAAATCCTTGGCGGAAATTTGGAAATTTATTACCGTATTCTAATATATTTTTACGATAGATAGATAGATAGATAGATAGTAGCGAGATAGATAGATATGAGATGGATATTAGATTAGATAGATAGATAGATATTAGATAGATAGATATTAGATAGATAGATAAATAGATAGACATATATACAGATAGATTTAGATAGATAGATAGATAGATAGATAGATATGAGAGAGAGAGATAGATAGATATGAGGTAGATATATAGATAGATATGAGGTAGATAGATAGATAGATATGAGGTAGATAGATAGATAGATATGAGGTAGGTAGAAGATAGATAGATAGATAGATAGATAGATAGATAGATAGATAGATAGATAGATAGATAGATAGATAGATAGATATAGATATGAGGTAAATAGATAAATAGACATATATACAGATGGATTTAGATAGATAGATAGATAGATAGATATGAGAGAGATAGATAGATAGATAGATAGATAGATAGATAGATAGATAGACAGATAGATTTAGATATATAGACCTAGATATATGAATATATACATAGTATATCAAAATAATGTGCAGAGTATGTTGTAATTGCCTTGCTTGGAGAAGTCTGGCACATATTGCTCCTCCTAATGGACGCTCAGAGCCACTAGGGGACGCTGCAGTGGACCTTGTGAGTTACACATGTACAGTGCAGGCTTGTGATGTAACGCAGCAGTCAGTGGAAGCAGCTCAGCATCAGATTATCCACCTGCAACGACAAATGTAAAGTAAGTGTATGTTCTGCTTGTGATAACTGTGTACTCTTCAAGAAGTATGTGCCCCCTAGCTGGGAAATAGGCTCTTGTATGCTCTACACGTTTATTCCGTGTTACCAGCCTGGCACCAGCTCTATGAATGATAATATATGAACAGTATTTCTAAGCCTCTTTGCTCTCATATGTAATAATGATAGTTTGTAACCTGGGTTTGCAGTTTTCTAGTGACTACCACATTAAGTATGTTTACCTTCTGATAGTTTTCATCCTACATAGTGATATTGCAGAGACTGCTACACTGATCTAAACATGTAACCACTACCTGATTAGTGGTAATATCATTCAGTTTATTGCATTTATACAATGTATTTATACAATGTAATATAATAAGCAACAGTGTAAACAAGCCGCCTATTAATTCTTGTCTGACCTGGTAGTGTCTATTCAGTGGAGAAGGAAAGTTCTAGCTCGTGATCTGGAGGATGGATCCTGGAGTTTGCCCAAACAATGATACCATGTATATAAATCTGGAACAAGACAAGAAATAATCTAAAGTATAACTAAAGAAAATGTAATTATTTAGTAAATGAAAAGTAAATGTAGACTTAGGTAAACAAGGCGTCTCGTAACACAATAGAAACATTTATAGTATATAAGAAAATGGCAGCAGAATTATTTCCATGTAAATTATAACATCTGCTGTTTAGGTATGGAGACCTACGGTGTAGCCCAAGGCAATGTACTAAATTAGCAATTCTGCCTCCAATTACCCATCTCCAACTTCTAATATCAGGTACAAACACAGGTGCTAACAAAGGTCAAGTAACAAAATGTACTAAAAAAAGATACTATAACAACACTGTTCTGGTTCAATTAGGTCACGGTGTCAAACTGCGGCCCTCCAGCTGTTGGGAAACTACAACTCCCATCATGCATTTGTTTAATCTATAACAGTGGGCATGATGGGAGTTGTAGTTTCCCAACAGCTGGAGGGCCGCAGTTTGACACCCGTGAATTAGGATAGGAGTATGCTTTACTTGGAATTGTCGTTTATTATTTCAGAAGTAGCACGGCGGATTTTGTCATTTAACAGTTCAGGACTACATCATTTTGGCCTCTAAATAGCTTAAGCAGCCTAAGTATGTGAAATGATTTATCTGCTTAAAGGGGTTGTCTCACTACAAGGATTGCTTTTTATGTGAAAGATCTTGCAAAAACAAGTCACTTTGCAATATGTGTCCATAAACAGTGTCCTACCTATTCTGAGATATCCCCTCTTGTATGGGCTGCATCAGCTCCTGTGGTCGCTATAGCTACAGACATGTTTGATCTATCCTGATAGGCTGCCAGCACTGGTTGCTATAGCTACAGACCTGGCTTCTACTGCAGCCTAGTAGAAGCCAGTAAATACGCCCCTGAATTCAAAGTGAAACCAAGAAAACAGGACTGAGGTGTGATGAATCAATGTAGTAAGACAACCCCTTTAAGTTTCTACTGCACAGAACTTTTCCCATCTGAGCACTATGGGGCCGTTTACGCGGCACAGGACAAATACTGGTCGGTTTACCCAACCGGTATTTGGATTGTTTTCGTGCCGTGCACCCGGCCGCCAGGGGACGGCTTTTCACCGCAGTTAGCAGAGAAAAGCCCTCCCACTCCCCATCGACCTGTTCATATTCTGGTAGAAAACCGGTGGGAAGAGTGAGCATGTTCTATGTTTCTCAGACCGCCGGCGGTCTGAGAAACCGCCGGGCAGACAATCCGTGCAGTGGGGACCGCAAAACTGAAAACCAGCTGAAAAACAGTGCCATGGAGACATGGCCTATGACTGTACAACAACTCAGCCCCAGTCCCTAGAATGTGACTTAGTTGTAGTTGCTCAGGGGAGCTCCAACTATTCAGAGACTCGCCTATTAGCACATGGTGACATGGCAATATACCATCACCACTTTAAGAAAATAAGAAGATTTACATGCAGCGCTATTTTAAACCACTAATAATGTATGGCAATATCACAATTTTACTGATTGGCTATTTCAGCTATGCCACACCAGGCAAGCCCAGCTTCCTCCATAGTCTTTTTTTAAATCAATTATTAATAAAAGATAAATTATCACTGGGTCCATATAAACAATCTTTATTTGATTCAGAATAGGATACATTTAGAGGAGTATGTCCAAATTGAATGTGTCCAATAGAAACACAAGAAAGCATATCATTGGCTTCTATATTGTGTAATATTTATTTTTTTATTGTGTATATAATAACTCAAAATTCCCTAATATGTTATCATAATATCTCTGTCATTTCTCTCCATGGACTTTGAAGAAACAGCTTTTTTTGGAAAGGTCAGTAGAGGAGCGTATTTTCATGTGGGCTAAATGGAGAAGAAAAGGTTAAATAGCTTCCACCCTTTGTATTTGTTATACAGTGCTATGAAGTGTAACAGCAACCTGTCATATGATCCAGGGCTGTCATCCTGCAGACATGGGAGTACACAAAGCTGTTACTGCAACATATTCACTTGTATAGCGTTATATATGTGATATACACAGCAAACAATGTAACATAAAATCTAATAGAATATTTAATATTATTAGTAATAAATTAGGTTATGGATTGGATACACTTAAAGTAACATTATTTTATATATGTATAAAGTGGGGGGAAAGTATTTAGTCAGCCACCAATTGTTCTCCCACTTAAAAAGATGAGAGAGGCCTGTAATTGACATCATAGGTCGACCTCAACTATGAGAGGCAAAATGAGAAAACAAAACAGAAAATCACACTGTCTGATTTGGAAAGAATTTATTTGCAAATTATGGTGAAAAATAAGTATTTGGTCTATAACAAAAGTTCATCTCAATACTTTGTTATATATCCTTTGTTGGCAATGAACGAGGTCAAACGATTCCTGTAAGTCTTTACAAGGTTGGCCCACACTGTTGCTGGTATAGTGGCCCATTCTTCCATGCTCATTTCCTCTAGAGCATATATGTTTTGGGGCTGTCTCTGGGCAACACGGACTTTCAACCCCCTCCAAAGGTTTTCTATGGGGTTGAGATCTGGAGACTGACTAGGCCCCTCCAGGACCTTGAAATGCTTCTTACAAAGCCACTCCGTTGCCCTGGCGGTGTGCTTGGGATCATTGTCATGCTGAAAGACCCAGCCACGTTTCATCTTCAGTGCCCTTGCTGATGGAATGAGGTTTGCACTCAAAATCTCACGATACATGGCCCCAGGGGCGTTGCTAGGGTCCCAAAACATCCGGGGCTCGGGCCCTTTGTGTAACATTTTGCTCAGTAGGGCGGGGTTCACACGGCATTTTTCACGCCCAAAGAACTGCGGCTTCTATCGAGGGGACTGTCACTTCTCTCCTCCAGCGTACAATACCATCGGATTGTACGCCGGAGAAGACGACATGGTAAATCATAGCTCTCATAGAGAGCGTATTAAAGCTCAAATCCACCACAAAACGCCCCCCGCAATTATGCCATGTGAACGTACCCTTTGTCTGGCTGCAGCAGCTAAAAACGTACGCCAACCCTGACAAATAACGGGTATAAAAAATTATATTCAGATACAATTTATCATCAGGCTGTAGCTTACATGTGTAAAGGACAGAACACGCAGGATTATGTTTAGTGACGCAAATAGGGCAATATTGTGGATATGTGTGTTTATACATATAAACACATATACAGTACATACACATTTACATACACATGTACACACATATGCATGCACACACATACATATATACACATATACACAAATACATATATATATATATATATATATATATACACAAACACACATGCATACACACACATATATATATATATATATATATACACACAAACACACATGCATACACACATATGTATTTATATATATATATATATATATATATATATATACACACACACATGCATACATATATACACACATGCATACATATATACACACATGCATACATATATATACACACACATGCATACATATATACACACATGCATACATACAAACATATACACACATGCATACACACAAACATATATACAAACATGCATACACAAAAACATATATACACACATGCATACACAAATACACATATATACACACACATGCATACAATACATATATACATACACACATACACATGTGTATACACACGCATATATACATTAAGTACAATTCATATTTATGAAGATTATGTGGTGTTGCCCTTATTATACTATCTAGCACAGGTCTCTACAGTGAGTGGTCTCTACAGCTACTCACTCACTTGAGACCTCCCTGGGCACCTGTGGATGATGCTGCTGCTGTTGTCTCCAAGGCTGAGTAGTTGCATGGTCTGGGACCCGGGAGCAGCACAGCAGGGGGCGGAGCTCCTCACTCACTGCTTCCTGGCTGCCAGGCTCTCGTGCTCAGCGCGGCTGCAGCACAGGAAGTCCTGACAGTCAGGAGCTTCGGGGAGTGACAGGCGCCCCCTCCTCCCTGCTAAGTGCCCGACAGCTGGTGCAGTCGCTCTCCCTCCCCCTCCCTGCACTGAGGAATGGCCGTGAGCTGTACGTGTGTTTAGAGGATTCACATACAGCTCAATAGATTGTCGGCGCTGCAGGCACATAGCAGCTGCCTACAACCCGACGGGCTGACATTCGGGGCACAGGCAGGATTGTTCGGGGCTTGTGCCCCGAATAAACTAGCCTAGCGATGCACCTGCATGGCCCCATTCATTCTTTCATGTACACGGATCAGTCGTCCTAGTCCCTTTGCAGAGAAACAGCCCCAAAGCATGATGTTGCCACCCCTATGCTTCACAGTAGGTATGGTGTCTTTGGATGCAACTCGGCATTTTCTTTCCTCCAAACACGATTTGTTTTCTCATTTTGTCTGTCATATTTGAGGCCTACCTATGATGTCAATTACAGGCCTCTCTCTTATTAAGTGGGAGAACTTGCACAATTGGTGGCTGACTAAATACTTTTTTTCCCCACTGTGTTACTTTATTCCAGTTATTTATTTCTGTTTGATAGAGACATTAAGGTAAATATGAGTCGTAATACAAATTTTAGAACCAAATATGCATCTGGTCCTCAGCTTTCTTACCCACCGTGTACAGGTTGCCAGAACCAATTGTTTTTTATTCACATAGCCTGGTATGTCTACAGAAGTACTGCATCTACAGGTGACCTGGCATTTCTTTTTAGAGCTGCACTCCACAGTCTCTTACAGTTACTGCAGAGATTGGATGACAAATATGGAACAGAGGATAACCTGCACATTAAATTTATTAGATAAGGATGCAATTTGGCTAACTGCCCCCCCACCCTCAATACATACCAGTCAGAGATTGCCTCAATGATAAATGCCAGGAAATGCCACCATATGTAAGATCCTGAGGGATCCTGGAAGTTGTACATTTCCCTTACTATGTCCTACTGCAGGGTTTTGAAGCTAAGTAACTTGTTGAAAGGTGTCTTTGACTGGATTCTGATTAAAGAATCAGTCACAGACTAAAATGGGTTTGGAAATAAAATTAATTTCCTTCCAGAGGCACCACAGAGAGATATACCATTGGTGGCACCTGCGCAGCTGCTCAGTGGCCTTATAGGTAAGGGTGCCCACCTCCTGTTGGTGCTGAAATCAGCTTCCAATGGTCTATAAGATTATATGTAAGGGCCTGATGAATTCTATAGTTTACACTTACTGGTATTCTCTGTTAGACTAACATAAGGGGGCCATATAGTGCTCTTGCACACGGGCCATATTCTGTGTTCATCCCTGAGAGGCACAGTATGCTTGGCGGATACAACTTTCATGAAGCATACTCAGACTTCCTGGTTGCAGTTCTTTCTTGGTGGCACTGTAACTAAAAAGGGACACTACCATCATAATTTCTCTTTTTACATATTGACAGCAATATGCAACTGTTATATTATTATTTTACAATTTTTTTTAAAGTTCCCTATGTTAATTTTTTTTTCTTCTTCCTGGTTAACTGTGGCCTAAGAGGTGTAAGTGCTATCAGCTGTGGACCTCAAAAGTGTGAATCCTCCTCCCCAGTGCAGAAAAAGATGAAAGGGGTGTTCCCATTAAGCAAAGTATACACCACAGGTCGGCTCTCAGTTTTCGAGCCGACCATGCATGAGAATAAGGAGGGTGGTGCTTATGGTTCCCCATTTACCACTAGGGGAGCTCCCAAATACAGCTGAGCACACATAAAATTCCCATAGAAGTGAAAGGAGAGGATGGCCGCCAGTGCTGCCCTCATGGTCAACTCGCAATACATGTAGATGAAATAGAACAAACATAGTCCAAAATAGACTACACTTGCATTAAATAGTCTACTATTGCCCTGCTGTGGCATAAATAACCTGATGGGTACTGGCATAGTAGCCTTGAAATGTGATGTAATTGGAGCCTAGGTTCTTGGCACTAGAGTTAGAAAGCATATACTTCTAGGCAGCTAGGGTTGGGTTGACGTAGTGTTTTTTATTCATATTTTGCAGCAATATTTGTTCAGAGGTGAAGTCTTCATTGAGAAAAAGTAGTATGAAAAAGCATATACTTCTGTATTTTGGATCCATTCCTAGTTTTGGCTTTCAAATACTGCTGCAAAATACACGCCAAAAACACAGTGTGAACCCAGCTTAATACATAGTTGTTTGGATTCAATGCACTGAAAAATGTACGCACATTTCAGATCTGTTAAGAAGTTCTGTTCAAAACCTCCGTCACAAGTTCTGTTGGGAATGGCAGGAAAAATAGTGCAGCACGAGTTTTCCTGTAAAACAACGGACACCACAGCTAAAACCTGATGGACCCCATTGTAGTCAGTGGGAGCCACCGGGTGCTGTTGGTGTCCATTGTGAAATGGGTCCAGTTTTTACCTCTGCAACCGAGGTTTCAAATGATGTGAACCAGGCCTTAACCTAGCAGTGAAGCAGAACTCATAGTCCTTCTCTGTCTGTGAACCAAGGAATCATGAATCACAAGTTTACTTTGTATGTATACAGGAAGCAGGATTTTTCTGTGTTTGTCCTGGCCCAGGCTGCCATTCACCTTAAAAGGATAGGGGAGTGCAGTAAAGGCCCATACTGATACTGACTGCCCATTGACTTTATACGTCTGGGTGTTTGGCATTTCACTCTGCACGCCCATTTTTAGACTGCGGGAAGGGAGAGCTGACTGTTGGCAGTAGTTGGGCTCTCCAAGTAGAAGGCAGGAGCGGTTTGTTACTGTCCCTGCCTTCCTGATTAGTATATTATCAGGGAGCTTTCAGACTTCCAGCTTCTTGGCTGGGGCATGGTAACTGCAGAAGCTGCTGGGTCTTATCAAACTCAGATCATCTCTGTAGTCAGTGCTGAGGGCTGTAATTCCCTGTAATTAAGACTAATACGTTAACCCCAGTTACAAAGGAATAATAAAAAAAAAAAGTTATGTAAAAATGCCCCCAAAGGTCTTTTTCTAACCTTATGGGAGTACAATCTGTAAAATAAACAAAATAAAATAAAAACACAAAAGAATTATAAAAAAAATAATAAGAAAAAAACATGACAGGCCAATTCCCAGCTTTTAGCCCATCCCCCAACAACCATAAATTTTTATATCACCTATATATGAGTTTATATAATGGAAAAGCAATACAATTGCAAAACTTATGTTAGCTTCACTTTTGCTGTTAAAAAATAAAAAAAAAATTGAAAAAAATTACTTTTTGTTATTATTTGACTAAAGTCTAATATTAAAAATACATAAAAATAAAGCCTTACATATGACAGAAAAAGGCAAAAAATTGCTAGTATAACCAAGTGTGAGAAAACGTTATAACATTCAAACCCAGTTTGAGTTTGATTTAGCCTAAAAATGGCAGCTTTTTACATAAAGATACTGAATGACATTAAACCTGAATATGACTGAGCTCAGTGACCCTGGACTATCCTGTATTGTCTTCAGGGCTGCTACAAAACCCATATATATATATTATATATATATATATATATATATAAAATATATATTATATATATATATGCAGAAGTTAATAAACATGTAACAAATACGTTTTCTGTTCTTCTGGTTTAGGTCATGGTGAGTTGTTAAATGGGATTTACATGGCAAAACAAAATTTCCCAAAGAGAAATGTTTTCTAACCTTGTTTGTCACTTTTTGGGTGGAGTACATGAAAATTTTTTTATTGAAAAAAAAAAACAAAAACCCCGCCAAAAACCCATAACCAATTTTTTTTTTCCCCCCCCCCCGGAAGCTTGAAATTTAAAAAAACCCAAGGAATTCCCCAAAGTTTGGGGGGAATTAAAATTCCCGGTTTTTTTTAACTTGGGCCCAAAAAAAAATAAAAAAAAAAAAAAAAAAAAAAAAAAAATTTAAAAAAAAAAAAAAATTTAACAAAAACAGAAGTAAAAAATAAAAAAAAAATGCACATAAAAAAAAAAAAAAAAAAAAAGAAAAAAAAAAAAAAAAAAAAAAAAAAAAAAAAAAAAAAAAAAAAAAAAATTTAAAAAAAAAAAAAAAAAAAAAAAAAAAAAAAAAAAAAAATGTAGGGAAAAAAAAAAAAAAAAACTAAAAAAAAAAAAAAAAAAAAAAAAAAAATTAAAAAAAAAAAAAAAAAAAAAAAAAAAAAATAAAAAAAAAAAAAAAAAAAAAAAAAAAAAAAAAAAAAAAAAAAAAAAAAAAAAAAAAAAATTTTTTAAAAAAAAAAAAAAAAAAAATTTTAAAAAAAAAAAAAAAAAAAAAAAAAAGTTTAAAAAAAAAAATTTTAAAGAAAAAAAAAAAAAAAAAAAAAAAAAAAAAAAAAAAAAAAAAAAAAAAAAAAAAAAAAACCCCCCCAAAAACGTTGCCCAAATGGGAAGGGTTTATTCTTTTATTAAATTCTAAAATTCTTTTTTCCCCACCCTTATTTAAAAATTTTTTTGGGACCCCCCTTTTAAGCGCCCATTAACCCCGGGAACTGTAACCCGGGATTTCTAATTTTAATAATTTTTAAAAAAAAACTCTTTAAGTTTTTCCCCCAGGGAGAACAAAAACCGGCTTTTTTCCCCCTTTTTTCCCACGGCGGGGGGGGGGGTTTTTTTTTCCCCCCGTGGGCCCCCCTCCCCTTCACTTTAAAAACCCCCCCCCCAAACCCCAAAAAAAAAAAAACCCTTCGAAAGTTTTTTGCGGGGGGAAAAACTGCCAACGGGAAAAACCCCCTACAGTGGGGACTGCTGCACGGTTTCCATAGCGCCCATTGTGCTCATTTTCGCCGGTTTTTCAAACATCTTCAAAAACCCCAAACGCCTGAAAAACCGTCCGAAAACCCGTGCAGTGGGGACATGCCCTAACACTACGTAACACACTGATACAGAATGAAAGAGGACCTTTCCCGCAAGAGCTTACAGTCTACAATGAAGAAGAACGAGGCAGAAGGTGAGGGACAGAGCTGTGAGTATTATTGGGTAATGGCAGCAGGGTTATTGTAGGTTATTCTGAAGAGATGGATTTTCAGGTTGCATTTGAAACTAGTAAAGGTGGCCGAGATTCTGATGTGTTGTGGTAGTGAGTTCCAGAGTATGGGGGAAGCACAGAAGAAACCTTGTAACGGATATGTAAGCAGGTGACAAGAGGAGAACAGAGAAGGAGGAGCAGAGATTGCATGAGAGGAGATATCGTGAGATAAAGGCAGATATGTATGTGGAGACAGGTTATTGAGAGCTTTATATGTCATTGTTAGCATCTTGAACTGAATTCTCTAGGAATAGGTGCCCTGGGGAATTGTCAAGGGGGGAGGCAAGATAGCGAGGAGGGAGGTCGATCACCACACGCGGGGAAAAATACCAGATGGGGAAAGGCCCCTGAAAAGAGGGGGTTTCAGTAATCCAGGCTGAGATGGAGGGCATAACAAACAAAATTTGTGCGTCAATGTTGAGAAAAGAGCAAATTCTGGAAATATTTTTCTGGTGGAGGCTGCAGGAGGTGGTAAGAGCTTGGATGTGTGGATTGAAGGGCAGAGCAGAGAAAAGGGTTATTCCAAAAGCGGACTTGTGGGACTGGAGAGAGCGTGGAGCCCTTGACTGTGACAGATAGATCAGATGAAGAGGTGGAGTGGGATGGGGGAAAGATGATGAACTCTGTTTTCTCCATATTGAATTAAAGAAAGTGGGAGGAGAAAAGGGAGGATATGGATGATAGAATATTCGGGATCCTAGAAAGCAGAGATGTAGTGTACAGGAGTTGGTGGTAAAATACACTACAAGAATTTAATAATGTTTAATAATAATTGCACTGATATATGTTTGAATTGTACTATTTATGTTATAAGGAAATGTCTATTGACCTCTGCCTTACCCATGTACTCTGCCAGCAGCTAATGCACGTCTGTTAAAAAGTGTATAGTCATGGTGTTTTGCAAATATGTAAATCAGTCACAGTAACTCAAGGGTTTAATTTGTTGTTCCCATGGGGGTTTAAAGGCTGATTTAAAAAGCTGTAGTACATGATCCTTTTCTTGGCTCAACCCCGGGTATCACTTTTCAACGTTGTGCAGATATATTTGTGACACTATTCTAACGTTGTGTAGTTTTTTACCTGTTTGCATACCTATTTTTCTTCCCCTTTATCTCACCCACGGTGGAAGTACCGACTTTTTCCTCCACTATTTATAGATTTTTGGGGGTTTTTTTTAGGGACAAACCCCGACCCACCATTTTCAGGTCGCCCTTATCGGGGCGGGTTCTCTGTATTAGGCAGATAATAGGTATTTTGGTAGGAACATGATAGGTTAAGCTCCTTTCATTGCCAATTTGGCTAGCTGTCCCATAGCATCGTTTTTACCCTCTTGGGTGTTCTCACTGTGGATTTTGATAAGGTCTTTTAGTAATTTTGATTAAAAGTTATATTTTAAAGGAATTGTTCTAATTGGATAGTAGTTTTGATTATATTCCTTTTCTTTGATCACTTTGGAGGTTTTTGGATTTATCACAGTCACTTAAGCACACATGCCTGTTAAAAAGTGTATAATCATGCTGCTTTGAAGATATGTAAATCAGTCACAGTCACTCAAGCACTAGTGGTGGTAGTTTCCATAGCTACCAGACGAGGGAGGGGGAAGAAGAAAGTTATATAAGACAGGTAAATTTAGTGTCCTGGATCTTTCCCATTATCTACCATTTTGGTTAACATCATCATTTGTGCTACCAACTAGTCAGAGGTGCAATCCATCATGCCACCCTGACACAGACTATTCTACCCCTAGACTTAACTAATTATTCCCTGGCCGCATAGGACAGGAAAAGAAGGATAGAACAGATTATCTAGAGAAGAAAGCCTTGACTTGGCCTAGCAGAACTTTGGATTCCTATGTTTTCTTGAGGTAATCTGCTCCCTCAGACCTCATGGCCTTCGGGACCCAGCAAGCCTCTGGCCTGACCCAATACCCCAATTTGTGAAGATATTCCAGATCTCCTATCTGGAAGGCATTTGATGCAAGGGACTGTTTGAATGGAAATGTATTTGAAAGTAACTCTCTCGCGTATGTGTAACATTGTGCCTTGAATCAGTAAAAAAAAGCCTGCCTGTCATTCTGCACTGCACATCAAGGGCACCTCACACACCACCACAGCAGGCAGTTGAGGGAGAGACCACCAGTAGAGTGTTCCCCGAGGGAACTACCACCACCATCATCCCAAGTTCAGACCCCCTCTTCACTGGTACCGGCACTAGAGGATCATGAGAGGTGCTGTAAGAGTTTGAAAGCCACCATGAGTAGAGCAGCAGCAGTATGGCTACTACTGCTCCCGCCCTATCCTCTGTCTCTCCGGCCCGGTCTACCACAGAGAGCTTACATCTGGGTCACAGATGTAGATTAGAGTGCAGTCAGCATAGAAGTGGTACTGGAAGCCATGTGATGCTATGAGTTTACCGAGGCCAAGGGTATAGAGGAGATCCAAGAAAGAGTCAATTCTGTGATGCCAAGAGACAATTTGTAAGAGTAGTGAGTGATTGACTGTATCGAAGGCAGAGTATAGACTTTGTGGTGGTTACTTTATTAAGGCCATGTAAATCAGGGGCTAATTGTGTGTTAAAATGTAAATGACATTGCTAACATTGGTTTTCTCACAAGTTTTTCCAGTTGATTGTTTTCTACAATGAATAGTGTAAAAGCAAACTTAAGATAAAAGCCCAAGGCTATGTTTACACAATGGATTCTACATGGAATTCAATGTGGATTCTGTGTCACATTCCACTATAAAATCCACGTGAAAACCGAATCCTTTTCTTTCGAATGGCAAGTCTGCACCATAGTTCACACTGTGACCTACAGTCGCAGTTCTCTACACCACAGATTTCAAATCCTTGTTTTGAACAAAAAAGAATGGACATGTTTATTCTTTGAAGCAGATTTCACTCAGAATTATCACTGAAATGTGAATAAATCATGTCCTTGTAAGAAGGCAGGAGCGGTAACGTTGGCACTCCCTACTGTAAGAATGGGTATGGTTGGCAACTCTTGCAGATAAGAAAGCGAGTGGTATGGTTGGCACTCCTTTCTGGTTCTTTTCAATTGCGGGGAGAGACGATGTTGGACTCTGGTGATGAAGTGTATCGGCGTATAAATGAGACAGACAAGACAACAGCTAACCGGGAGAACTGTGGTTTTACCTTCCTTTACTTCCTCCAGCAACGACACTTGTAGCACAATCCAGTCGTCCACATCGAGTTTCAACCAGCTCCAGTAGCACGCACTCATCCAGCAGTTCCAGAGGGGGCTCTCTCAGCTCAACCTCACTGCTCTACCCTGACTGACCTTCCGTGGATTCTCAACTCAGCTCAGGGGGGGCTACTTCTTACTTCAGCTGCGTTAGAGGCCTCTCTTGCCCTTACTCCAAATGTGCCCACAAGAGGCGAAGCTCTGCCCACTCCCCCTGCCCGCTTACTTGCTGTCAACGGATAACTATTTACAAGTCCTTTGTTCTTAGGGCTTCCTCTTTGCCTTCCATTCAAATCTGCTTCCTCTCATCTCCAGCCGGAATGATGAGGATACTTTTTGCCCTCTCTCTGGCAACTTCAGGCAGACTTCTCTTGGCAGACTCCCTAATTTTCTACATGTCTCCCTAATTATTTGAATCCCCTCTTGCTGGCAGCTAAGCCCCCTTCTGCTTCACAGAGTTTCAGCTCCCTATTGGCTGAGGGTTATGACGCTGCTGTTACCAGGCAGACTACAACTGGGGAAGGAAACCTTAATATTAACCATCCTCCTGAATTAAATTTACTATTCGCTTACCTAAGTCTCTATATACAAATACCTACTTTTCTAGAAGGGAAAACACACTTTGCACATCCAACATCCTGACCAGAGATGAAAACTGTTCTGCAAAGTTAAAATCCTCAACAGAAATCTGAGATATCGAAGGTCATATGAGATTCTCCCCAAATTATTTAAACAGGGCTTATTAGAACAAGGGGGATCCCTTTTCGCTTGAGGAACGAAAGTTTCTAATAAACATAAAAGGGATTCTTTAGTAAGAGCAGTGAGACTATGGAATTTCGCCAGAGGGATGGTCTGGTGAATTTCAATAACCGAGTTAAAAAAGGGTTTGGAGCATTTCGGAGGTAATTTTTAAACAAGTTATAGTGCTGGATTCAGGAGGGGGGTCATTGCCCAAGGGATTTTTGATTGCCAGTTTGGAGTCAGGAAGGAATTTTTCCCCAAAAATGAGGACAATTGCTTTACCTCTTTGGGGGGTTTTTTGCCTTCCCCTGGATAAACCCTTTAGCACAACACTGAACTAAGGGGAGACTTGTTTTTTTTTAGCCTTACAAACATGTTTCAGATTCTCTTTGGAATTTTCAGATTGGAAAAAGCCGAAATGTGAATGTTCCCTTCTAAGATAATACAGATATGTATATAGATGCTAGATACCACTATTGTTGACTACATGTTAAATCAAAAAAGTGAATTCAGTCTGAAAGTTCTTTAAAACATAGCATTTTAGCTAAAAAAAAATTCTTGTTTTTCTTTTTACAAAAAACACCATAGCCAGATGACAACTGTTAGTTCAGAAATAAAAAAGCACTGTGTCAGGAAAAGCCCGAACCCAAAACCGATGTCGACGCCTGACTTGGGGTGTATTGTGACGTTGCGCTCCCCCTAGAGGTGCACAAGATCAGCTGGTATGCTTTCACAGTTAACCCCTGTCCACACGAGCACAGTAAGGTCCAGGGAGTGCGAGAGCATACCACACTCGCCCATAACTCTGAATGGCTGGGATAGATCTGGTGAAACAGAACTCTGCCAGCCAAGTAGACTGCCACCAGTTCCTTGCTGGCTATAAGCCTGGTCTGTTTCAGGCCTGGAAACTGCCTTGGGTAGCGATGTTTTAGAGACCAAGCAAAACGGACACGCGAGATCGATGATCAAGACAACAGACCCGCTCAGATTAAAGTTTAAATATTTAATCACTTTGTGAGCAAACTAGACAAACAATACATGCATAGGGGTATAACTTAGGTTGGCCTTGTGCTGGCATACACAGGGGGTGAATGTAGCCTGCTGGTTCTGGACGCTTCTGTATGGTCGGCGTAATCCCCTTCCAATGGAAACAACCATGTGCTCACATGGGCTTCAGCTTAAAACAGTACTGGGACAGCCCACATCACACCACTTTCACACCCTCTCATGCCCAAGGATGGTCTACACTCTCCTCCCTCTCGGGCCATGCAGTTTTTCGCTTTGAACACAAAATGGGTCATAGCACAGCAGGGCATTGGGACAGAACTGAGCCAATAATATCATCAGAACTGGATGGGCCTAAGCTACGACTTGATATCAAACACTGGCCGCCTGCTTTGTTCCTAGTGCTGGCCGTCAGTTTCTCCCTTCCTGGGTGCCCTACAAATGCTGGAGTAACAGCTACACATGTGGGAAGTTTCATATTTAAAAATATGATACTGGGGTGGACCTGTGAAGCACGGTTCTTCTATAAATCCTTATGAAATCTCGGCACCTTGCCATCTGCTCATTCCTTTCAAGCCTGTATCTGGAACCAGGACCCTGGACAAGGTCCTAACAAAAGAAACTGAAAATCCTTTTATGTTTCAACCCCCCCCCCCCCCCTCCAGTCTCCCTGCTAGGTTGGTTTCTTATGGAAGGAGCATTTGGGCATTGCATCCGAGTTGGGGCCATGCGCCTTTTGCCTAATTGATGCTTCCTATTGACAAGTGTTGCACAGCAAGGAGCTTGGTTGATTTCTGTAATCTGAGTAAATTTGAAGTTACAAGAGCATGGTGGGGGGGTGACTTTGTAATTTCCTATTTCTTTATTTATGCAATTTTTCTTCACTTTGGGTGCATTTTCTTTGTTTTGTTCAATGATGATTTTTTGTTTTTACAAAATACTTTAGGTGTGGCATTTATTTAATGAGTTTGTGGCTATTCTCCCATAGACTTCTATTGGTCATGCTCAGTACAAAACATATGTTATGAGACAGGAAGAGCAAACATTGTCCAAAAGACCATAGACTCTTACTGCCCTGCTGCACAAAGTATCCTAATAGATAATATAACCGATGAGGGCCAAAAACATGATGTGAATGAGGCCTCGGCTTACCCTCTCCTTTTTAAGAAAAGAACATTCACAATTAGCTGAGTTGAACATGCATGTTTGTAATAGGAGGAATAGCCAACAGCTTTATCTCTTGTGTATTGCCAACTTAGGCTATGTCTCCACTGTATAGCCTTACGATCGTATTTTCGGCGCTTTTATGATTTTAAAAGTGCCAAAAATATGATCGTTCATGCAGCCCCAAAGACTACAATTGAAAAAACAAGCTGTAGTCTCCACAGCTTGTCTTTTCTACGACCGTCTTTCGGCACGGGCGTATTATACAACACTTTTAGTTTTCTTGACGTCTTTCCATACAATACAATTGTATGGGCGTCGTAAAAAAACGAGAAGCGACCGCGGTTTTTGTGCAAAACGTGACAAAAACCGCGGTCCTGCATCGGGAAAAAAACGTCCGCTTTCTGCTGTTTTTTGGTCGATGCAATGTAGCCATAGCCTTACTGTATGTTTAGACTATTATGTTTGCTTATGTTCACTTTTCCTTTTTATGTTTTTTTTTAAATTTATGCACACATTTCTCCGCTAAAATCTACTTGTATTCTGAGCCAAATTTTATGTGATATCCGCATCTCACATTATATCTAAAATTTCATTTATACAATGTGGCCAGTGTAGATTTGTATATCTGGTTATGGAAAAAAAACATAAGTAGAATGTCACTTATCAACATGGTTTCTATGTTAATTCTGTATTTAAATCGCGTTGAATGAACAGAACAAATATTAGCCCCATTAAATGGGACAAATCTGCATCTAAAACTGCACTTAAAACTTTGCTACATATACACCACAGATTTTTCCAACAAAAAGCCAGTTGTGTGCATGGGGCTTAAAAGATGGGTACTCTTAAATAGAAAAGGAGAAAACGAAATAAAAATATGACAGTATCAATATCTTTACAGCCACAAGTGATGAAAGTGATTCAATCCTCGCTATCACAGTGGATAAAACTCCTGATGGAAGACTGGGCTTCAGTGTTCGAGGTGGTTCAGAACATGGACTGGGGATATTTGTCAGTAAGGTAGAAGAAGGAAGCAGTGCTGGTAAGATACATATATACCCAATGTACATAGTTGATGTATCTATTATGCTCTGTCCACACGGCAGTGAGAATATACCAGTTAGATTCTATCTTAAGAATCCAGATGGTATTTTATCGTCTGTTGGATGGTTTTGGGGGACGGTTCTGTCCGCGGTTTGTGGGTTTGCCGTCCCCTTCAACCAATCAAATGCACATCTTCTGCCCAAAAATCGGGCGAAAGATTGTGCATGTTGAAAGTTTTTCGGAACGCTGGCGGTGTAAAAAACTGTGCGGCAGAAAATCCTTTCAGTGTAGCCTGCTTAAGGGATTTTCTATTAAAGTCTATGGGGATGGTTGCTGGTAGGTTTTCAGACGGTTTTCAAATCTGAAAACCGTCAGAAAATCCGACCAAAAACTTTGCCGTGTGGACTAACCCTTACTGTATTGTTTTAAAAATTTTTGTTGCTTGAGGTTGTCATCAGGTCAGAAAAAAGTGTTGTGTGCGAGTAACAATATATCTTGACGTTATATGACTAATATCCTGTATTTATCAGAAATTTTTCCCATCTACAAGCTCTATATCAGTTATACCTAAGCTCATTCCCAGCAGTATGATGGACATTACACAGAAATAATAAGCAGTGCAGCTGTGAATTCAGCTCTGCGGTGAAGTAATAAAACATTTGAAGTAGCAAAGGTGTTGCTATATATAGTTAATGCAGCAGCTGCTCCCTCCCCCTCCTCACTCCATAGGCTTGTATGGGCAGCAGTTGTAACCAGAAATGGTAGTAAAGCTGATTTCATCAATGCTTCACTGAGAAAAGATTTTACCAGTGAATTATGAGTAATCAGTGCAGGAGGGGACCTATGTTAAATAGAAAGAGAGGCATTTTTTTGTTTAAAAATATTTTCCAAAGTTTCATGTTGCCACAGCGACTCTTTAAGAACAATAAGCCTGAATTTGGTCTATCCACTAGGTCTGCCCATTTTCTCCAGGCCAAATAGAATGGCACTGCAGCATGTGCAGCATTAAATGGGTTGTTTTCTTTAGATAGTCCCTTTTTTGTTTAAAGGGTGTCCTGATGACTTGGAAGGATTGATAACTCTAATCTGTGGGGGAAGTTGACAACAGGTATTTAATTTCTTTATAGCAGCACTATAGGTGAAAATCAGCAATATACGGTTTCCATTGAAAACAATGGGATGCTTATGAACTATATAGATATGCTGGGTTCTCCAGAGCAGGGCCGGCATGACAGGTAAGCCAAGGTAAGTGATTGCCTAGAGTGCCACTTCATCCCAGGCAGAAAAGGGGGTGCAAGGAGGTATGGAGTGGGCTGAATTTTCCATTGTGGGGAGCGCTATTTGCTTTATTTGCCAATAGCACCAGAATATCCTGTCCCAGTTCTGCTACAGGTGAAGACTGTCTTTGAAGCAGCATTCTGTTTTGGCTGAGAGATAAAGAGCCACTTAAGGAGACCTGGCATTGTTTAACGTTCATCTAGTTCTCTAGGATCCTGCATGTCCTGTGATTTGAGTCAGATTGGTATTCCTTGGTCCCACCAGAGGAAACAAATCTTAGGACCTGTTAATCCATAAAGAACATGTGCATGTGTACTATAATTAAATCCTAAATTATGCTCATATCATTGAGCTATTATAAATTAATCCACAGCACTCCATAGATTGTCTTGCAAAAGTGATATGGTATTAATTTACAAGTGAGACAGACAGTTCTCCAGTGCTTTCAAATATGCATTTGTGAAGATATGAGAAATCCAGACTTGAAGAACATTTCAAGCCTCTGAGCTTTCATTAGATATGTCTGAGGTTAGTCATATGACCTGCATTTCTAAGAAGAACTTGTTTTAGCGTTCTGGCTGCTGCTATCATAAGTGCTCATGGTGAGCAAATTTAAACCTTCTTGCTATGTGTACCATGCATAATAACTTCAGTCAGAGTAAGAACGATGGGTAAACAGAGGAAGAAGACCGCCTAGGGTACTACCTTATACCTTCCATAGGTAAGGCATAATAGGAGAGCTGTGATTCCTGAATAGTATACCAGTGATTGTGGTTCCTAGTGGTCAATTAATCAAATAGGAGTAAAGTTCCAAGTAAAAACATTTTTTTTTAAGTTTTAAAAATATAAAAAAAAATAATTTGAAGGCTCCCCATTTTACAAATAAAATAAGAAAAAGTAAAGCAATTAATCAGAACTGATATCATCGCATCTGTAAAAGTCTGAACCATTGACATATAACTTTATTTATGGTTGAACAATGAAGTCCATAAAAAAAACTACTCGGCTAAAAATTGCGGGGGTTTTTTCCGTCTCTTTGCCTCCCTAAAAATTTTAATAAAAACAGATCAAAAAGGTGCAGGTGCCTTAAAATGTTTCTAATGAATACAACACTTAAGCCTGCAAAAAGCAAGCCCTGACAGAGGTCTATAGACAGAAAAATAAAAAAGTTATTGGTCTCATAAAATGGTGATGCAAAGAAAAGTAAAAGAAAAAAAATCAGAAGTGTATTGACCTGTAGAATGTAGAGAACATGACATTTATACCAAAGTAAACTACATCAAAATTTCAAAATGATGCAATTTTTGTGTTTCTCCCATTCCACCTGGCTGGGGAGGCCTCAGTCGCAGGCACCATGAGTCAGGTCACAGCCAGGCATTTGAATTCTTCATGGGCAATAGGGAGGGGGGCATTTACCTATTTGCCTAGGACATCAAAATGCGTTGTCCCAGCCCTGACTCCATTAATATAAAGAATGCTTGATAGTTGGGGGCCCTGTTACTGATTTTGCATAGGGGCTCAGAAGCCTTAAGGGGTCTTAAGGGGTAAGACTTTTCAAAACCTCCCTCCCACATGATGCTGCAGCCAATCACTGACCTTTGTGGTCACATGCTGTACATGCTCATGTCAGTGACTGGTTGCAACATCATGTGATCAATGAACGTGACATCATCAGTGATGGACCGGAGAAACACTGGCGCTCTGGGAAAGCTGGGATGGGAGAGGTAAGTATGGGTGGATTTTCTATTTTAGCACAGTGGGTGGTAGTAGAGAGGTTTTAAAAGTCTAGAAAAACCCCTATAAAACTGGAAGAAGAGTTGAGAAATCTCTTCACAGAACACAGCATCTATTTGTCAATGACATTTCAGTGGAATCAGAACATGCAGAAACGTATTTGTCGAGAAAGTCAATGTACTCTTATGTAGGTTAATGGGCATCAATGCACAAAGCAGAATGAGCCATGTGTCCTGGCAGTTTATAGGGTATAACGTGATTTCAATCTATATTTGCAGATCTAGCTGGGCTATGTGTTGGAGATAAGATTGCAGAGGTGAATGGAATCAGTTTAGAAAGTATAACCATGGGAAGCGCTGTCAAAGTTCTGACTGGAAACAACCGTCTACGTATGATGGTGAGACGGATGGGAAAAGTGCCAGGGATTAAGTTCTCAAGAGAAAAGACCACATGGTAAGCAGAGCCGTACTCTTCACTCACATCCTCCTAGTCATTGTCAGCCGTTCTAGGTAACCAAAAATCACAATGTATCACCTCTATGGACCGAAGAGAGCGTGTCAAGTTCAGTAAAGGAGCACAGTATCTCATTTCACCATTGCACAAGGGTTCGTGTGATCGTGAACTCTGACTAGAAAAACATGCAACTCAAAGATGCTCTGCATAATCTATGGAAAGCTTTAGAATGCATAGAATGTTGTTTGACCCTGTGATACAGTGAGTGCTGAAGGGCTGTAACCCATGGCAGTCATGTCCACATTAACATGATGATAGTAATTCTAGAGTAATTCAAATGTAACCTCAGAAAGTTACTACTTGTATGAGGACATGTGATTGAGTAGTTATGCATCATACAGCTCCAACTGTTTTTCGTATACAGCTCCTATGTAGACCTATGCGTCTCCATGATTACATGCTACTATAGTATAACTGCAGACTAGACACAGGTTTACTTGTAATTTTTTACCACGGGGACACAGGGGTCTGTATAGGAGCTCTTACACTAAACAATCACATATTTTATTAATTGTATTGCAAAAGTATACTTATGCAGTTCCAATGCAGTATACATCAGTATGTATCAGAACATTTGTGTGGCTAAATTATATATATATATTATGTATATAATGACATGTATGTATTTTGGCGCTCAGATGCCATTTTTCTTGCGTGCATTTGTAGCATAGAATGTGCCTGACTTAACTTGGTCTACTTGTTCCAGCAGTAATGCGCCTAAATTCGGAGTGCGTCTGATTAAAAATAGAGCGAACGGGGCTACTCTAGTTTTCAGGCTGAAAAGACGCCAGACTTCTGGTGCAGCCCCATACATACATGTCACCCATAATGTCTTAGGGGGACATGTATGAAAACTGTCTATTTATAAGACTTTCTTTGTTGCCCATAGCAACCGATCAGAGCTTCCCTTTCATTTTTTCAGAGCAGTATATGAAATGAAAGGGGAGCTCTGGTTGCTATGGAAAACCAAGAAAGTCTTATAAATAGATAGATTTCATACATGAGGCACTTAGTTTTAATATTACCTTTACATTAGCTGATAAAACTCCCTGTCTGTTATTTCAGGGTAGATGTGCTGAATAAGAAGCTTATAGTAGAGAAGGGTAGTCTGACGCCATCAGACAGCAGCTCTGAAGATGGAATGAGAAGGATTGTTCATCTGTACACATCTTCTGATGACACCTGCTGGGGGTTTAATATTAGAGGGGGAAAAGAATTGGCCTCGGGATCTTTGTTTCCAAGTAAGTAATGATTTTGCAGAAATCGTTCAGAAATTGGTTGTTACCTAACTTTTTTTTGCTTGTGTGTTTGAACCTTTCAATAGAAAAAGCCCCCATAAGTGCACTGATGTTTAATATTTGTAAGGGCTGTATTCTTCTTGAAGTACTAGATACCTTTCTTGTTACTAATATATGGCTCCTTGAATTCAGCTATAGATGACATATCATGTTAAATACAGATGGAGATTTATAGATATATTTAATCCATGTTGTAATAAAGGTCAGAAAGGAAATCACTCACCACAATTCTTCTTGGCTTCACAGCTCCATCTACTCAGAGTGGACAGATGCTCTCGGCACCAATAAACCCACAATATCCAAAAGGAAGTCTGGCACATCAATAAAAAAACCTTTTTTTATAAATTTATTGAAATATGGCACTTGAATGTCCAAGAAGAGCACATAGAATACCTACACAATTTAGATGCCACACAACTTCCTTTTGGCAATTGGATATTTTACCCACAATTACAGTGGTGCTTAAAAGTTTGTGAATTTCACAGCATTTTTTATCTATCTGCAAAAATTTGACCTAAAATGACATACAACCTCTAGAAAAGTCCCACCGTAGATGCGGGGAACTAGTGTTGTACTGTGGTGCATGGGACCCACCAGTGGAGTTGATTCTTGAGACCCATCAGCTACTGTACATGACTGCACATAATGCACACACCTATTGCTTTCTGCCTCTCTTTCTCTTTCTTTTTCCTTGAAAAGCCTCCCCAGGTCTGCCAAGCCCAGGGACCCATCATGCTAAGGGTTCCACCATACACTGGGAGCCTACCAAGGCTTTTCTCCTGCTTCCCTGTGGGCCAGTCTGCGCCTGAAGAGAACCTAATCAAATAAATAATTTGAAAAATATTAGACTTGTTCATTAATTTATTGAGGAAAATTATCCAATACCAAATATCTGTGAGTGGCAAAAGTATGTGAACCTTTGTTTTTAGCATTTAGTACCCCCCTGTAAAGCAATAATGCATCTAAGCATTTATGATAATTGTTGAATTGTCCTGCACATCGTAGCTCATAGCTTCACATGGTTTTCACTACCATCTATATATTGACGATACACAACTCTACATCTCTGGCCCAGATGTCACCTCTCTTCGCTCCCGGATCCCTGACTGTCTATCGTCCATTTCCTCCTTTTTCTCCTCCCGTCTCCTAAAACTAAATGTGGAGAAAACAGAATTCATTATCTTTCCTCCATCCCTCCACCTGATCTCTCTATCTCATTCAACAGCTGTACACTCTCACCTGTTCCGCAAGTCCACTGCCTTGGGGTAATCCTCGACCCTGCTTTGTCTTTCAAACCACACATTCAAGCCCTCACCTCTGCCTGCCGCTTCCACCTGAAAAATATCTCTCACATCCGCTCATTCCTCATCTTCCGCCTAGACTACTGCAACACCCTTCTCTGTGGCCTCCCAACTAACACTCTTGCTCCACTTCAAACCATTCTCAGCTGCTGCCCGTCTTTTCTACCTTTCTCCTCGCCACTTCTCTGCCTATCCCCTCTGCCAATCCCTTCACTGGCTACCCATTGCCCAGCGAATTAATTTCAAGTTACTAACCCTGACCTACAAGGCTCTTCATAACCTCTCCCCTCCACACATCTGTGCCTTAATCTCTAGATATCTCCCCTCATGCAATCTCCGCTCCTCACAGGACCTTCTTCTCTGTTCTGCTCTTATCAGCTCCTCACACAACTGTCTCCAGGACCTCCTGTGCTTCCCCCACACTCTGGAACTCACTGCCCCAACACCTCAGACTCTCCTCCACTTTCACCAGCTTCAAAAGCACCCTGAAAACCCATTTCTTCAGGATTGCCTATAACCTTCAATAACCCTGCTGCCACTGTGCTACCCAACAAACATGTCTGCCCCTCACCTCCTGTCTCTTCCCTCCTCCTTGTAAATTGTAAGCCCTCGTGGGCAGGGTCCTCTCTCTCCCTCTGTTGTGCCTGTTGTAAGTCATTCATCGTTATCATTGTACTCGTTTGACATATGTTATTTATGTAACTCCCCTCGAATGTACAGCGCCATAGAATCAATGGTGCTTTAAAATAAATGATAATAATAATAATAACATCAACTTGGAGGAATTTTAGCCCATCCCTCCATATAAAAATTTTTTCAACTTTGTTATATTGGTGGGTTTCCTCCTGTAAACTGCTTGCTTCAGATCCTTCAAAAACATTTCTATTGGATTAATGTCAAGACTTTGACTTGGTCATTAAAATGGCTACAAGTCATTCAAGCACAGATGTGGCAAAAGAGGCCCAAACTATGAAACTACCACCACCATTTTTTACAGATGAAATAAACTCTTTTAATGGGAAGCAGTGTTTTTCATTCTACAAATTTAACTCTTATTTAAGCCAAAAATCTCTATTTTAGTCTTATCCATGCACAAAACAATAGTGGGGAATTAATAATTCTGTCTCACATTTACTGTAGACAGTGTAAACATACAGTAGACTATGGGCGACATGTATGAATGGGGCTGCACCAGAAGTCTGGCGTCTTTTCAGCCCAACATCTAGCACAATAGTTTTAGAGCACCTATATGCCAGTATTAGGCGCATTACAGAGCGCCCGCGGCACTTTGTAATGAGCCTGATTTCAGGGGTTGTGCGTGAGGCAGGGCGCCCTAGGACCGTATGAAGCTATAGATTCATAGCTTCAATATGGCAATTCTAGGCGCATTTCTGCTTGACACGTAGATCACTATAAAAATGGTTTACCTGAGCCAGAATTTACATTTATGTACTAGAATGCGCCTGATTTATGACCCGCAGTAGACCATTCTCCACTTTTAATATGCGCATAAAAATGGCTTCTAAGCCATGTCGCCCTATAAGTCTAAAAATGCACCAGATTTATCAGAATGTTGATAAATCTGCCACATGTTTAGACTGTCTAGTCTGAATTTACATTTAAATTTCATTGGTTGGCTTAGTTTATGACACTTATTGCACCATAATGTTGGCACATGATGTCTCCTTTGAAGCCATGCCCTTTAATCTGAGCCATGCCCGTTTGTTGAATAAAACTGTCCAAAATACATACGGTAATTGTGGCATAAAGCATGCACCCCACTATTTTGGCACAAATTGCACCCTAATTCTGCCATGGATGCCATAATAAATCTGCCATTTTTGCTGCAGAAGCCCTTTGACTTGTCCAGGTGATCTACAGCAGACTGCAAACATGCAGTAATGTTCTGTTTGGAAAGCAGCAGCTTTCTCCATGCAATCCTAACATGCACACCATTGTTGTTCATGGTCCTCCTCATGGAGGACACTAGCTAAAGCGAGAAAGGCCTTTACTTTCCTAAAGGTTTCCTTGAGTTCTTTTGTGATTTTGCAAACTATTATACATCCTGCTATTGGTGTAATCTTTGTTGGTAGATTACTACAGGGAAGGCTAATAATAGTCCTGAATTTCCTCCCTTTGTACACAATATTGCCCATAGCAACCAATCAGAGTGCTCCTTTCATTTTTCCAGAGCACTATATGAAATGAGAGGGCCGCTCTGATTGGTTGCTATGGACAACAAAGAGAGTTTTTGACCTAGACAGTTTTCATACATGTGACCCAATATCTCTGACTGTGGATTTGTGTCCAAACTCTCTAGAGATGGTTTTGTAAGCTCTTTCACCCTTATGAATATCAGCAACTACTTCTGAGGTCCCCAGAAATCTCCTTTGTTAATACCATGATAGATTTTCATAATCATGTTGTGAAGTACCAGACTTTGAAAGATCGCTGTTCTTTAACCCCTTAACGACCGCGCACCGTCTTTTGACGTCAGCTGGTGCGGGTCGTTCGTCTGCAGCGACATTTTTCGGCGTTGCTGTAGACCTCGAGGTTTGCAGCGCCCTGCGCCTCAGCTGTGCTGAGGTCGGGGCTGTACTACACAGCCCTGATCCCAATGCAACTCCTACAAGCACCGGGGAGTAGATGAACCCTCCACAACCCGGTGCTTTAACCCTTTGATTGCGGCGGTGCGTTACCGCAGTGCAATCAGAAGGTTTCCCTGCTCTGTCGGGTGATGGGAACACCTGGTCACCCGAGAGAGCCTGGGGAACGGTTGCACAGTCAGCTCTGGGGACCTAGAGTAGCCCCAGAGCTGTCTGTGTAACAAGCCAGTGACCAGGACACACTGTGTGCTGTCCTGATCACTGCCTGTGTCAGACTGACACAGATTATAATGTATTAGCATATATAAATATGCTAATACATTACTAAGCGTAAAAAAAGTAGAAAACATAAAAAGTGTAAAAAAATTAATAAAAAATAAATAAAATAAATATTTAATAAAAAATAATTGTGCACACGTTATACATACAAAAAAAGTACACAAATTAGGTATCCACACGACCGTAATAACCTGTAGAATTAATATAACAAGTTATTAACTGTGAAATGTGAACGGTGTAAAAAGAAATGTAAAAAAACAAAAAAATGTTTAAAAAAATGTTTAAAAAAATTCTGCAATTATTTATAAGTGAATTTAAACTATTCCCCATAAAGTACAACTTGTCTCGAATAAAACGAGGCCTCAGCCAACTGCGTCATTGAAAAAATAAAAAAAGTTACAAGTGTTGAAACGCAAGGAGGCAAAAACTAAAAAAAATTTTCTGGTCATTAACTATTTTTCAGGTGTGGGGCTTAAGGGATTAAAAAAGTTGCCCATTCGCGCCTGGTTGTCATCCCATTGATTGATAATACCTGACTCTAATTTCACCTTTACATTACATACCAATCCTAATGCTATGTTCACATGATGCACTGTACGCAGCGCAATACACCATGTGTCTCTGGTTAGCGCGTACTCCCGCGGCGGGGGTTGGGGGGCAGCAGCCCACCGGCCCCATAGACATGCATTACTTGCGGCGCTTTCACTTATCATGTCACTTATCTCCCCGCGTGTACAATATGATCGTATTGTACGAGCGGGAACAGAAGGCGTAATCCATAACATCTCGTTCGTATTAGAACGCAAGTACGCGACGAAATGCGTGCCGAAATAGTTTTTTTTGTCAAATATACAAAATTCTGAAGGGTTCAGAAAATTTCAAGCACCTCCAACTTCTGTCCTTTTAGAAGGGTGTTCTGAGAGTTGTAAAGGTTAGTTTGATTGATTAAAAATAGAAGGAAAGGATTAGAATTACCTCCAGGACCCTCCGGTTCATCTGCAACACCCACCCATCCCATTCAAACTGGTTGTAGCAGTTAACCGTTCATTGTTCCCATGACAGGTACAGCCAATCACTGGCCACAACATCACATACATGTGATTACTGAAGCATGTGATAGGTTGCACCTGTCATGTGATCGATGACCGTTCACTTCTATTATGGGGTTGAACGGAGCAGCATCCTGGAGGTAATTCTAATCCTTTCCTTCTATTTTTAACCATGCCCTGACAGATAAACAACCTTTTATAACTGTCCGAACAACCTTTTAATTATTTTAGCATCGTGGTGATTTATCAGTATTTTTGGAGAACTTTTTTTTCCAGATTGCAGCCACTTAAGTTGACCAAAATAAGAACAATGACTCAAGAATTAATCAAAATGACAAAAAAACAAAGGCACATGTGAATTGTTGCACTGACATTATTTTAATTCTAAGAACCTTCCAGGTATGGAATAATATGAAATTTGAAAAAGGCCTTAAATATCCTACACCTACAAAGCACTATTTCTCATGGATTATATGATGAAGCCTGTTTAAGGTGATCACTTTAAATGATATTAAAGGATGATCTAGAGGGGTGGTCTTCTGAAATCACCAGTATGTATAGGATATGATGGCACTAAAAATCCGACACGGACAATCTAGTCTAGACAAAATGATGTTTTCTTTTAAAGAGGATGGTCTTTTGAGGGATTTCACAGTATAGCACTTTGTATTTTGTGTGCCAGTGCACTGAAATAGGTGGGTTATAGCATTTATTAACTTATTTAATTGACTTTAGATTTAAGCTAATGTGCCCACCCTTCAATGTATCTGGTAGTCTACTGCAATTAAGGGGGCTTTTATGGATGGGGGTTATTATATATCTAAATAAATGGTGCCTTACCTCCCTAAGGTCCTGCCTACCTATCTAAAGGGGACCTTACCTACTGAATGGGAGAGCCCAATCTACCAACATAATGGTGTAACCTTATGTCGGAGCCTTCCTAGCAACTTATTGAGGAGTTTACCTTCGTACATAATGGGGACTACTGACCGAAAAGGATGGGCCTGACTACCATCTGCCTAACGTATTTGGAGGGCTACATGCCTATTTGGGGATTACCTACCTAAGTGGGAGGTCTACCTATCTGCCTACCTAATTTAAGGGTTACCTTCTATATGGTGTGTGTACCTTCCTAATGTATGGGGGCACAAAATCAGACAGCACTTGTGAGTCAATAGATGCATTGTAATCACTTATATGTCTGCAGAGCCTATTGTACACTGCTATCTACCACTACATGATTAAATGTTTGAAAGGGTTTACTGTATGACCTGGGAGGATTTTTTTTCTACCCGCCCTGAGAGCTGTTTAGTCTAGAAACTGCCCTGTGTGTAGCTCACAGGCATTTTGTATACTTTAAACTATTTGTAGCACCTGCATTACTTTTTGGAAGCTGATTTGTGGGTGCTATTGTCATTCTCTGGTTCAGAATATTAAAACATGTCAGACCCCATATGTTAGAATATGTCTCCTAAATTTTAGCTGTAATATATTTGTATATATATTTTTAATTCTTTCTTGTCCTCAGAGTTGACCCAGGAGGAATCGCAGAAGAGAGAGGCATAAACGTTGGAGATCAAATTCTTGCAGCCAATGGAGTTAACTTTGAAGACATAAGCCATAGTAAAGCAGTCGAAGTGCTAAAGGGGTTAACTCACATCATGCTTACAATCAAGGTTAATCCATAATATTTTATTAGAAATTGTAACAAATTTATTTGCATGTATTAGATGGCACCAGCTACCTTGTAACATCATTGGTTTGATTTCATTTAAAAGAATTATTGGTATGTTTTTTTTAGTGTCAATGTTGGATTTCTCCTACTTGCTCTTACTCTAGAAAACACAACTGACTTTGCATGAACAATGTCACAGTATCTGAAACTAGATTAGATTGTCACTTGGACAAGGAACAACACAAAGAAATACATTTTTGAATATAATATGCAGAGGAATCAAAGGGGGGAGTGTGTATAATATATATTTATATATATATAATATAATATATATAATATATATATATATATATATATATATATATATATATATATATAGTCGATTCTGGGGTCCACCAGTGGAGTTAATTTTGGAGGATCACCCTACAGCTACTGTAGATGCTTCTTATACTCTACCTTTTCCTTTTTGCCTCTCTCTGCCTTTCAGCCTCTTTCAAGGAGGTATAGGCAGTTTAAAAGAAACTCCAGGCAGGTGTGCAATGCTCAGGGGTCCACCAGGGGTTTTCCCCTGTTTCTCTGTGGGCCAGTCCAAGCCTGTAAATACAGTATATATATAAAATACTGTTGTTCCCTCAAATTTCTTTGTGCCACCAATTACACGCCATATCTGAGTAGCTAACAATGTTGTAAGTGGTGACATCGGATGAGCGTTTCCCTTTAATGCACTTATAATGCAATGGAGATTGTTACATAGGAATAGAAAGGTGAGTGCTGGAGTCGAGGGAAGTATTAAGGGGCAGGACCTTCAAGTTATACATCTCCCCTACCTTAGACACTGCAGGAGGTTGGCCCATAACTAAAACTAACCAGTTGATTTATTTATTTATTAATTCAGTCATCTTTGATGTTAACTGAAAGCTGGGATGACATATTAAGAATGAAAATAACCTAATTCCCAGTTTCATTGTAGATTTGTCCAAGTGAGCATGTTTCGTCTCCATTAAAGTAACTGAAAATTATGCTAAATTTATTTCCCTTAAAGCAGTATTCTCATTTCATTAGCTATAAACATGTAGGCAAAGGTAAATAAACATTATTAACGAAAATATCGATGTTTTGATTTTGCTTCATTTCAAAGCTAGAGCAGTTCCTCTCTGGTTGTTAACAGATGGTTTTCTAGATCACTGACCACTTCTATGCTCTAGCATTGGCCAGGCTGGTAATGTCACTCTGTGCTGTGTCCTTTTAGCAGACCAGAGCTCACTGAGAGAAGCTTTAACCCTTCAGAGTCACTGTGAGAGCTCAGTAGCCTTGTGCTGTACTGTCAAGTCTGTAATAACACTGTGTTTCATTGTATGTAAATACATAACAGTTCATCTGTCACGAATGTCGGGCAGTGGATCCTCAGGGTCACTGCGAAAAGATATGAGCCATGCCAGGGAGCAGAGAATAGCCAGCGCCCATCGCAAGACTGGTTGGGCTTTGCTGTGGGAGAGTCCCAAGTCGCTATCCCTGACATGACCACTTGCAGTGACGGCCAGGGTGCAGCATGGTACTATGGGGTCAGGTAGAGGCGTAGTTAGGTCCAGGCAAATAGGTCGGGGCAGGCGGCGGGTAAATGAGGTGAGAGTCCAAGCAAGGGGTCAGGCAACAGAAGAGCACTAGCTAATAACACAACTCTCCACAAAAACCCACCAACAGACTGGCAAGGATAAGAAGAATGGGAAATAATATATAAGGTCAGCACCCAGTGATAACCAATCACCCTATGAAGTACAGCAGAGGATCACAGTGGAGCAGGAGCAGGGAGAGGTGAGTAAGCATGGTCTGGGGCAGAGGGAGCAGGAGCACGCCTGTGGCCCCTTTTGGGAGCCTGGGTTTCAGGCACTGACAATGGATTGACGAGTAGGAATGGCATAGTCAGATGTGGAGAGTTAGTGGTTCACAACTAGGAAACTCTCTCCCACGAAGCCTAGGTGCAATGGACAGTCTTTAAGGAAATTATCGGAACTGCCACAGTAGAGATTCTGCTGACGTCGGCAGGTACATTCTTGCTAAGTCAGGTGGGCTCTTTCCATTTGCATGGGCTCATCTTGCAAAACCATTGTGGAGACAGTGGAGGCCTTTGAAACACCAGAGCAAGTCGATGAAGATGGTGAGGTTGGACAGTTTCACGATGTTGTCTCTCTGCAAAACAAATGTCTATTCTTGTAGCTAAATGAATAAGTTCAGTCAAAGAGGAAGGAAGATCACGATCGGCCAGCTTGTCTTTGATCCTTGCTTTGAGGCCTTGCCAGAATATCACTACAAGGCTTCATTATTCTATAGAGTTCCGCTGACAGCATGTGGAATTGCACTACGTATTGCCTGACCGTGGAGTCGCCCTTACATAGGTAGAGCAGAGAAGCCTCAGCAGAAGAGGCTTGTCCTTGTTGTTCAAACGTATTCTAGAAGACTTCAAGGAACAGTTGGAGGTTGGCAGTCATGGGGTACCTCGGTCCCAGAGGGGTGTGGTCCATGCCGAGGCTGCGCCAGACAGTAGACTGATAGTAAACACCCACCCCTTTAGCTCGCTCAGAGCGAAACTAGTTCACCATTATCTCCATATGGCTGGAGCACTGACTCAAGAACCCCCAGTAGGACTGGGGGTTCCCGTTGTAACGTGGCAGTAGAGATAGGTGTAAGGTAGCGCCTGTCGTAGTCAGAGGGGCATCAGGAGGGTGACTTGCCACAGATGGTGATGCAGGTGTGGCCAGAGGTAGACAGGTTGCAAGGTTCTGCACTGCGCCCACAAGTTGGTCAAAGCCTTGGGCATAACTATAGCCATAGCAACCGCTATGGGACCCAGAGATTGAGGGGGCCCCACTCAGGTTCAAGAATATTCTTCCTTTTTGCAGGTAACAAGCAATTGGTGGCTTTCTGATCTCTAGCACTACTATGTGGGTTCCCTGATATATGGTCATATTATTTATACTTTTTTATTGTTACTTAAGCTGCTCTTTTAGTTTATTGTCATTAGGTGGAGGGGCCCCATCTAATTTTGCTATGAATTCTACTTAAGCCCTGGTCGATCCGATGACTCTGGTGGGCCACTACAACTACTGAGATGTCCTAGAGTTCAGGCAGAGACAACCAGGCAGGATCCATTGTCAGTCCGTACTGTCATGAATGTCAGGTAGTGGATTCTCAGGGTCACCGCTGATAATATGAGCCACCCCAGGGAGTGGTCTAAAGAGCCGCCCAGTCTTCACCAGCGCCCATCACAAGGGTTGCAGCATGTTACAATGGGTTTAGGCAGAGGCTTAGGTCCAGGGAAATGGGTCAGGGCAGGCAGCAGGCAAACAAGTCAGTCCAAGCAAGGGGTCAGCAAGAGAAGAACACTAGCTAAAAACACAACTCTCCACTAAAGCACACCAATGGACTGGCAATGATAAAGAAGAAGGGGAAACAATATATAGGGTCAGCGCCCGGCAGTAACCAATCACCAACATGCTAGCCCTTTAAATTTAACAGAACTGACGCACAGGTGCCCTATGAAGCAGGTAGGGGCATGTCGGCCTACAGCCCCAGCATAGAACCACAGTGGAGCAGGAGTGGGGAGAGGTGAGAACCCACGGACCGGGGCATGACCCGGCATGGAGGCTATGGTGCACTTTGTGATATCATCTTGGTTACATAGTACAGTTGAAAAAAGACATATGTCTATCGAGTTCAACCAAAGGTAAGAAAGATGTGGATTAAGGAAATTTTTAAGCTTTGTTTCCCCCACTGATGCAGACTTTGGAACACATGAGGCATGTACCAATCTGCCCTAGAGAAATATTTCATTCCTGATGCCAAAATTGCTATCAGACCGGATTTAGAAGTTCTATACAGCTAGATGAACATTAATATAACTTTGTTGTAAGTAGTTATTTAACCCTTTTTAAAACCCTTAGCTACTCTTGCTGTGACCAGCTCCTCAGGCAGGCTATTGCACAGATTTACAGTTCTCGTGATGAAGAAGACTTTTCTTCTCTGGAGATTGAATCTTTTTTTCTCCAGGTGGAGAGAGTGCTCCTTTGTCTTTTGAGAGACAATGTTTACCATACCTTTTGTATGGGTGTTTTGTAGCATGTAAGTTTTTCTTTTTTACTAGGAGCTTCCTCTCATGACTAATACAGCTCTGCTTACTGCTAGCACCGCTAATGACTTTGTCATTGTTTTTCACAACCCCTCCATTAGTAATGTCCCTCTAACAAGTACTGCTAAAAATAGGAGCTAGCACAGCTGAAAGGTCAGTAAATGCTGTAGCACAACCTGCATAGGAAGTGGGAATCTATGAAGTGGGGGTGGGGAGAGGAGAGTGCAAATTCTGTGAAAACAGACAGATGGGATAGGCCCTTTAAGAGAAATCATGTGAGTCCACCTCTCCACTGAAGTTATGATTGGTGTCGTTATTCTCAAACAAAATCACTAGATTCTCTTTCTTCTAACAAATGACATAACTGGTTGATGTGTCATAAAAATCACATAGAGATAAACTAATATCATAGGTCTTTTAATGAGCATATTTGGTCTGAGCATCACAAAACATAACTGGAAAACATTGAGAGACATGCTTGAGAGTTAGAGTCATTAGTGAAAACCCGTGCCTGTTTCCAGGTTAGTGACTTACCACTAATTACATTCGCAATAATGGGAAGGGGATAATCAAGCACCACGCAGGCTGCGTCTCAAGGCACTGTAGGGTCACTTACTTAAGGTTCTGTGTATTCTGTTTCATCTGTGAAGAGCAATATATTATTCATCAAGCAGACCTATCAGGTTTTACTTTCTGCAGCTCATCTCATATTTGCAGGTCTGTTTGTATTTTATTATCTTTTCAATTCATTGTGTCCACCTGTATCTTACAGGAGACAGGGATGTACCCTGCGTACAAGGAGATGATTGCAGAGTATTGTTGGTTTAATCGATGTAAGTACTGAATAATAAAACAGGTTTGTAACATTTGAAGGGAATCCTGGCCCAAGAAACTCCATTAGAGAATGTATGCTGTCCACATATAAGGTTTCCTGACATTTTAGAAAAGTACTGATGAATATTCAGCAATAAAGTAAATATATTATATATGTATGTATGTATACTTAAATGTATTAAAAGATAAATTTGATCTGTTTAGAAATCTGTGCCACAAGCAGGGGTGCCAATAGGGCAGTACGGGCAGAACTCCTTTCAGGTGCCCGAATCAAAAAGGGGCCCACTAGTATGTTAAAAAATAGGAACTAGTAATGGGTGGGAGCCCCAATTGATTTGACTGTATGGGGCCCTGAAACGGTTATGATGACAAATGGCAGCCCTGGCCACAAGAGAAAAAAAGTGCTAAATTCATTTAATTTGAACAGTTACCATGTCGTGCCATACTGTTCTGATGCAATAAGAGCTGATAGGCTTCTTTTTAAAGAGGACTTTGAGCTATTGTGTAACATTTATACATTGATATTTACTTTTTTATATTTCTTTTTCCTTTTACCAGTAACCAATGGCCAATTGCAGCAGCTGTCTCAAGCATCAGAAACCAGCTCTTCCATTTCTTCCTATTCGTCAGGACCTCCTCCAGGTTCCATCAATGGATTCCATCAAGCACTCATTTCCAGCCCAGCCATGTACGAACCAGAAATGATTGATGTTAGCATTTCTACTGAACCTTCACCTGAGACCAATTACTTGAACCGGTCTGAGACTGCCATACAAACAAATCCCCACATGTCTCCATTAGGGCTCCCAGATTCAGAAGGATCTCACAATATGGGGATGGTCTTAAGTGAAACCAAGAGAACTGTGTATCCCACTGTTCGTCTTAAAGACACTGCCATAAGATCGGAGAGTTTTCTTGAATCCCAGTTTAAGAAGAAGCAGAGAAAACCCTCTGGAGATTGTCCCAGCTCAGAATCTCCAAAAAACAGCCTTGTTATTAGCACTTAGCAAACCTCGAAAGCCCATCAAAAGATCTCAAAGTTATATTACTCTGTGGGGTGAGTCTTCAGTCTATTTCATTTTATTTTTTCTATATCAGACTCATCCATGTTGCATATATTATTTGTAAATCGAAGTATAAGCATACACTTGGCTTTGACTCCAAGTCTGATCTAAGAGTGATCTAGGCCCCCGGAGAATAAGGGTCAGTTGGACAGTTCCCGAATGGGTAAATTGCAGGTCTACCGTCACTTGTCCTCTTAAGAATGCCTCTAGTCTGGAAACACAATACTTTACATAGTCTACATGATCATCTTAAGCAGAACTATGGTGTCTCCGTTAGTATCTTAGCCTAGTAGCATGAGATGAAGACATACAGCAATTTATAATAGTTTTGCCTATTGGTTTTATTAACATCTTAGCTATTCTGAGCATGACGGATTTTAATTTTAAATAATCAGCAATAGGTCCTCATGAAAATCCAATGTTTTCATCTGATTTGCTATCATGTCCTTCTCGTTTTAGAAATCGTGCACTTGGTCCTTGCTGTCCTTTCAATAAGCGTTTCAGGCTGTGCTTAAATCACATACACCAGCTATATTGTTTATGCCTATCATTGCCTTCCAATATAATATTTTTGTGGTATTCTCTTTTACTGAGAAGTGCAGTTTCATAAATTTTACAAAGAAAAGTTAGGGGAAAAGGTATACAGAAATAAACCAACCATATGTTTACCTAATTATGGCAAATGACTGACCTACAGAAGTCTATGAGAATATTTCAGATGTGTATGCTAAACAAAGCTGACAAATGTCAAGTGCACAGAACCTTAGCCTATATAAATGCAGCACGATTTTGGGCGACATGTATGATTGGGTTTTTCTGGTGTACAATGCGCCTAACTGAGCTTGTTACAATGTCTAATGCACCTAATGAATGTGTTAGGTGCATTGTTCGCAAGACTCAACACTTTCGAATGCGCCTAACATGAAGGGGTGTTCTGGGGGCGTTATGGAGGCGTGTCACACCACATCTGTAAGATTAGACACATATATAAATGTGGTTCAGCAAAACTAGGCACATTACTGCTCCGACAGACGGACCTATTTCTATGTGGTCTGCCTGAGCCTGAAGAGTCAAAGTGAAGCTAGATTTACTGTTAGGGAAAAAATGTACCTTATTTCTCAACTTACACAGTACAATAATAAAAAGTAATTTCTGATAATTATAAAACTGTATAAAATTTTATTATTTAAATTTAATGAAAAATGTGATCATATAAAATTTATATAAAAATATATAATATCCCCAAAATATAGAAATATCTCCATAAAATGTATTTAAAATTCAAAGAATCTTAAACTAATTTTACATTAAATTACCCACTGATGATGTTGTTCAGATTTTTATATTTTAAATGTTTACTACATTAAATTTGAAATTTATTTTTTCTGCTCTCACCCTTTATTCAACAAACAGCAAGAGCCAGCACAGGTATTGCTGGGACCTGTGGTCCTCCAAGCAGGATCAGTACCATAGTTTCTATTCACTGATCTGCTAGTCTAATGATTTTTCTCTTATTTCCAGCCTGTCTATAACCTTAAACGGGTTGTGTCACTACATTGATTCATGTTCCCACAGTCATGTTTTCTTGGTTTCACTTTGAATTCAGGGGCGTGTTTACTGGTTTCTACTAGGCTGCAGTAGAAGCCAGGTCTGTAGCTATAGCGACCAGCACTGGCAGCCGATCAGGAGAGATCAAACACGTCGGTAGTTATAGCGACCACAGGAGCACATGCAGCCCATACAAGAGGGGAAGCTAATCAGAACCAAACGCAACTGTACCTTTCCTCAGTATTTAAAAAAAAACAACAGGAGATAGTGTGCCAAAAATTACATGACAGAGGTTTTTCATATAAAGTGCTTAATAATGCCTGTGAAAGCGTGAATAAAATGGATAGAAACAAATTATTTCTTAAAAAGGCAGAAAAAAAAGAAAAAAGTAGATACGATAACTTTTTCAACAAATTTTAGTAAACAATTTTATGAGATATTGAACATCATCAAAATGCACATGCCAATTCTCTATGTTAATAAAACCATGAAACATATTCTTAAAAATAAAATTAGATTTGTACCTAAAAAGCTCCTACTTTAGCCACTATTGACAATAAAAGTGATACATGGTTGAACACAACAGGATTTTTCAAATGTGGCCCCAATATATGTAAGGTATTTAAACATGCAAATCAAAGCAATAATTTTACTTCATTTAATAGCAATAAGAATTTCCAAATTAAAAGTTTCATTAACTGTAATTCAAAACAGGTTATTTATGTAATAGGCTGCAACCTCTGTAAAATTCAGTATGTGGGGTGTGCAGGTGGCCCTCTCAAACGCCGCATACGCCGTCACATGTCGGATGCGGCGAGAGGAGACCAGTTCAAAACATCGGCTGTCTCAAGGCACTTTGCGGAGAAGCATCAAGGTGATTTGAGCAGTCTGACTGTAATGGGTATAGAAAGAGTTAAACGCCCAGTATGTGGAGGAGATTTGCATCATAAGATTTTGTCCAGAGAAGCCTGGTGGATATACCATCTTGATACTCGTATACCTAAAGGTCTTAATGTCAGACAGGACATACAATATCATTATTAAGTAGACGTAGATTATTGTGTTGTATTTTTGTTTGTTTTTATTGATATACAATATGTTTGTTTTTAATGGGATTTATTCCGGTTCCGCCCTCCATGATGTTTATAAGGAGGGTGGTAACTACAATCATGTAGCCATGAGTAAGGGTCACGTGATGCGTCGGCCGAGCTGTCTACGTTAGGGGGGTCTCTCAGGCATGTTTTCCTTGGATTTTAATATGTTTCAATAAAGTAACAAGTTATTAAGATTTCTACTACAGCCCGGTCTGCACCTGCTTTTCATTATCGGATCATGTTAATCGAGTGGATTTAGAGCTGGTTCACAAAGGATTTGTTTGCTGTGTTTTGAAATCTCAGAATAGGTAGGGCACTGTTAATGGACACATATTGCAAAGTGACTTGTTTTGCAAGATCTTTAACATAAAAAGCTGTAATCCTTGTATTGAGACAAACCCTTTAATACATGTTATTCACATTACTTATGTAACTTTACACATCATTTATGAATTCACAAAAAACACTTTCATACATCAGGCGCATTATACACTGAAAATTAGACTCAACAATTAATTTCGATGTGCCTTCCTTCATACATGTCGCTCTTTGTTTTTTGCTTGGGTACAAAGAGAAAACAGAGAACGCTCACCAGTGACTCCCTTCTAGTTAGTTGTCCGCACCCTCCTGATTGATTGCAGTGCTCTGGGAAGGAGCCGTCGGCTGTAACGGCTTGTAGCAGAATGCAAATGTATGAGAAAGTCTTCCGGCACTTGCGCAGAGAGGAATCCAAAAGTATTAAAGTAAAATGCACATTTTATTAGAAAAACTTAAAAAACACAGTTTAAAATCAACTGCATGTCTACGCGTTTCGAGCCTATGTATCCTGGCTCTTAATCCTGACATTCAAATACTAAAAACAAGCTTCCTTATATACCAATCCCCTAGAGACATCAGGGAGTGCACCTGAATTTTAACCCTATGTTAACCTATATATTGCAACAATGTCTGAAAGGCTTGCATGACATGAGCTACACAATTATAATCATACAGATATATACATATGTGATAGAAGGAAACCTTTCCTATCTGTAAATATAATACTAATAAATATACAGAAGATCCGATTTGTAATTCAAACCTTTTGGATACCGAGTCCCCCAAGCATAAGAATCCAAAAAGGTTCTTGGGGTAAGGATTCTTTTATCCCCCTCTTCCGTGGCTTATTAACATTTAAATGCCTAACTTAAACGATTCCAGACTCCTTGGTGTGTTCCCTAAAAGCTTAAAGGCCCCGATTTTTTTAACCAAGCTTCATGTGTATATATTAATGCCCGTATTCTCAATGCAAACCCTGTGGTGCAACCTTTATATTGTAATTTGCAAATTCACCCCAAAAATTTTGATTAAAAGTACAATGGAAATTCAAAAATTGGGAGTTTTGAAGTTTTGTGTGTGAAAATGAAGAAAAAACACCCTTCCCCAAAACTTGAAAATGCACCACGGGTGCCACCTTTTAGTCCCTTTAAGTCCAACCATCTGTTATTTTTTTTTTGCAAGTAACTTTTAAACTGCTTGGGGAAAAAATTTTTCCCAATCTCTGGGGTTTTGGGTAGACACAAACTGAGCCATTGAAAGGATTGATCTTTGGGGGAATCATAGTAAGAAGGGGAAAGTTTTTTTTTATTTGAGATAATTTTTAAATTGTCTACTGTTTTGGGTTTTTAAAAAAAAACTAGGGGGTCTTATCCCAGTCACTTTGGGTTTACTTGACCCCATCCCGTTTCATGACTTGTTTTTTTTATGGCTCTAGTATTCCACTTCTTTTGCCTCTTGTGTAGCCTGTTATAAGGGTATTTCTTCTTTCGAAAGGAAACCTCTTTCACTAAAATTCCCCGGGGCTCTAAAAAAATTTCCCCCCCTAGGGGATTTTTTATGACATGCTGCGGATGGCAGTAGTGGGTTTTAGAAAACTATTCCCGAAACGGTTTTCTGTGGGTTTGTGTTTTTAAATTTTACCATAACTGGATCCCTGTTAGTTTCAAAATCAAGAAGCCTATCTTTTTATCCTGGGATATGTGAAGGACAGATTTTCTTGGTTGGTATTAATGTAATCTACAAATTTGGGAATATCTATAGACGATCCCTGCCTGGTCTTTCCCATAATGCCTTGTGATATGCAGATGCTTTGCGGAGTGCAAAAGGCAATTTTGAATCTCCACACGGCTATATGGTGCTCTCCCTAAGGAGAGATCTTCCCTTGGCTGGTCTTTGTGATCTTTGGAAAAAGGATGGATGAGATGTCCTCATTTTCTTTTACCATTTTATTTTTTTGTAGAAGCCAGAAAAAAGAAGAAGAAAGAGAAGCACTCTGTTCCTGAAAGTTCAGGCATACAACGGTCCAAGACATTCATGAATCTATTTTTCAAAGGCAGCCAGGGGAAACAAAATGGAACCAGCAGTAGGGAGACCTCTACTCCAGATTCTAAGAGAAGAAGCAAGTCCCCCTCACAGGGTGATACAGATAAAGGTACTATTCTACATTTAGTTGTTCCCAGTCTTCCTTCCTAACGTATGATTAATATTTAGTGTAAGCAATTATAATTCTGATGACAACAACTTTTAAGGTTTCTTATCACTAATTTCCTCATGTGTATGAGATTATTATTATTATTATTGGTAAGTTCTTTGAATATACTCTTTACTTTGTAATGCTATTTCATATTTTGCTACAATGCTGATAACCAATATGTAGATACATCATTTTAATTTCTATGACTCTTTCAATAGTGATTGTCTGGTTTGAAAATTCTTTTTTACGAGGTTTCTCCAGTCTTGCTCATGATACGGTTATCTGCGATTAGCTACGTTCTGTAAACTTAGCAGAAACTGCATTACATGCGGTAGGTGAAATCTATGGACTTTCTATGTAGTTGACAGATCTTCTGGGGCTCCCAGAGGGATAGATACTCATTGTAACCACTCACTGCTCTGATTAACAGATGAGATTTCTGCACAGAGGACCTTCTTCTCTTAGTTCAGAACCCCACAATAGTTCAGAACCCCACAATAGGGCAACCAAGCACACGTTTTCGCTATTGTTCTGTAGTCTAAAAGTAAGGCACTCAAAAACAGATAAATGGCAAATTCAGCCCTGCTCCATTGTAATATGATGTTATGTGGTGAATGTAATTAGTTCTGCCTGTGTTAGAAATATATTTGCTGGTACGATTTGGCCACCACACATTGTTTTTTATCAGCAACTTTGATATAAAGCACATTATTGTCACAGTGACACCTTACCTGGTGGAAAGCCTGTCACTGTTAAGAAGGATTTAGTGACCAATCCAATTTATTCTTCCTGTAATCTGATCCTATATTTGAATGGTCTCCAAATCCTGTGTGGATTACCTTTAGTGAACTTGAGTTTGAGAAAAAAAAATTAATGGACCTGTTGCTGCAGATTGTACATTATGTATTTTTTATGTATAGATTAGATTCAGAAAAAAAACTCAGGAACTAGATGAGAGATTCTCCTGAGTTTAACATTGTGATCATCAACATGTATCTTTGGAGTTCAGACAACTACCTGGATTTGTGCAACCCCGGTTGTGTGTGTGTGTATGCTATATATATATATATATATATATATATTATATATATTATATAAATATATATATATTATTTATATTATATATAAATATATATATATATATATAATTATATTAATAAAAATATAATCAGATATTTTTTTGTGCTTGGACTGTAGTTAAACCCAAAGAAGTAAAATGAAACATTGCCGGGAAACCAAAAATTAATATACCCGAGAAAAACAAACTGAAAAATTTGTCCATGGGACAAATTAAACAAAAGGTGTGTTCCTGAAAATTAGCATCACAATTTTCACCCAAACTGTCAAACTTGCAATAAATTAATCTGCCTACTTAAAAGGTAAAAATGTCTCTGTGCTGTTTGGTATCATGGTTTGTGGACTACACTAAACATGAGTTGTCTCAGGAGATTAGAAAGTAAATTATAGACGAACATGTTAAAGATAAAGACTATATCAAAGCAGGTGGTGGATTTCCAGGGCCACCGCAAGCAGTGGTATAAGCCACATCAGAGAGCTGAGTCTAAATAGCCCCCGATTTTCGCCAGAGCCCACCGCAAGGCAGGATGGACTTGCAGCCTGAGAATACCAGGTCGCTACCCCTGACTTGACTTTTTGCGGTGGTGGCTGGGGTGCAGCATGGTACAGAATCGGCAGGCAGGTACGTGGTCGGAAAACAGGAAGAAAGGTCAGGTGGCAGGCAATGTGGTCAGAAAACAATAGCAAAAATGTTTGGAACATGGGATAACGCAACTTCACTCTCTCAAACACAAACTATAATAGCAACAACGATCTGGCAGGGAGTTAAGCACGAGGTAGCTAGATATAGGGTCAGCGTCAGGCAATTAGCTAATTACTAGCACGCTGGCCCTTTAAATCTTATAGAGCTGTGCCCTACGGAGCAAGTGCGTGCACATCGGCACTCAGGAGGAGAAGGCAGAGACGCAGGAGCGGGGACAGTTCAGTACTAAACTGCAAGGAAAGGGGCAGTAAGACTATGAGACTGTAGCCAACTCTCCTGGACCTGGACACAAAAGGAAAATTGATGACAGATTGAAGAGACGGTTAATTTGAATGGTGAACAAAGAGTCCAGAACATCTTCCTAACAAATCAGAGGTGAACTCCAAAGTCAAGGTACATTAAAGTCAGATCACATCAACCATCGTTGTCTTTGACCAAGTGGACCTAATGGAACACAACCAAGGAGGAAACCACTATTGAAAGCAAATCATAAGAAAGTGAGGATTTGCCACAATGCATATTTTCAACCCACAAAACTCATGGGAGAATGTCCTTTGAACAGATGAAACAGATTTGGAGCTTTTTGGCAAGTCCCATAAGCTCTACGTTCACAAATGAAAAAATGGAGCAAACAAAGAAAAGAACATTGTACCTACTGTGAAACATGGAGAAAGCTTGGTTATGTTTTTGGGACTGCTTTACTGCATCTGACATGGGCTGTCTTGAGTCTGTTCAGGGTACAATGAAATCTCAAGGCTATCAAGGCATTCTGGAGTGAAATATGCTACACAGTGTTAGAAAACTTGGTCGCAGGTCATTGGTGCTTCAACATGATAATGACCACAATCACATAGCTAAAAACATCCAAGAATGGCTAAAAGCAAAACATTGAATTATTCTGAAGTAGCCTTCTATGAGCCCTGATCGAATCCTATAGAACAGGGGTCCCCAAATCCAGTCCTCAAGGCGCACCAACAGGTCATGTTTTCTGTCTTTTCTTAGCATTGCACAGGTGATTTACTTATTGTCAGTGAATTCTGTGGGATATCCTGAAAACATGACCTGTTGGTGGGCATTGAGGACTGGAGTTGGGGAACACTGCTATAGAATATCTGTGGAAGGGTATGATACGTACAATCTGGAGAAGGTACCTTGACACCTGAGAGCTGGAGCAGTTTTCTCATGAGGAGTGGGCCAAAATTCTTGTGAACAGGAGCAGAAGTGTCATCGAGAGTTACACAAATCGTTTGTTTGCAGTGATTGCCTCAAAAGGTTGTGCAAATAAATTTTAAGTTAAAGATACCATCATTTTTGTCCAGGTCAGTTTCATTTATTTGTTTGTTACATTTTGTCGGTTGAGCCACAATTGAAAAGCAATGTCTGAATTTCATTACTTCAGTAAATTTTAATTTATTATTACTATTGTTAGTTTCAAGTTATTTCAGTGATAATTATGGGTTTTTCTTTCTTGAGCGGAAGCGTACCAACAATTTTGTCCACCTGTGCATATATACACACGTACATACACAGCTGAGACAATTATTTTGACCGCTTCCTACTTTTGATGTCAGCGCATGTAACTCATGAAGGAGGTCATACGGGGTGAGCTGGCTTGGTGGGTGATAGGCTGTCTACACACATTCTTTGTTTTTTTTTAATAAGTGGGATTTCTTGGGATTGAACCCACACAAATCTCACATTATGGATACTTAGACTATGTCTCCACAGCCACACTGCAGTTTTTTTTGTGCAGTTTTTGAAAAACGGATTGGATTGTGGATTCCCTGCGGCCCAGTATCTGGCGGGAATCCGGCGGAAGATAGAACATGTTCTATCCTTCACCAAATGGCCAGCGGCATCAGTAGAAAACCCTTGCTATGTAGACTACAGCACGGATTTTCTATTGAAGTCTACACAGCACTAGATACAGCCGGTTTTTCGACGGATTCAAAATACTGAATCCGCTGAAAATCCAACAAGAATTCAGTGCTGTATAGACATAGCCTTACAGTGGGTTGCAAAAGTCTTCCTACCCCTTGAACTGGTCCTCATTTTTAACCCCTTAAGGACCCAGCCTGTTTGAGCCTTAACCCAACCCTATTTTTAAATCTATATTATTTATTTTAATTTTAAAATTTTTTACATTTGTTTTAAAATTTTTACATTTCTTTGTTTAAAAAATTTTT
>JAODAL010001665.1:0-207500 GCA_025379985.1 Phyllomedusa bahiana
TAAAATGTTCAAACTCTAATCTAAAAAAAATTGGAAGGATCAAGCTAATAGTAGATTTTCTCTGTGCAAAATAGACTAATTTGCTGACTTTTTTGGCCACAAAAGACGCAGGTCCTTCCCTATAGACCTGAGAGAACTGAGGCAAACAGGAAACGCTGTCTATTAAAACGAGTCTTGATTTTTCCAGCCAATCGCAACCAACACATCCCAGTCTGAGCGCACACACATCACCCTGCCTTTTTGAAAATTGATTTGCTGGGCCAAAATTACAGGAAGCGCCAAAAAAGGCCGATCTTAAAAAAAAAAAAAAAGAGGGCCAAAATTTTTAAAACCTTAATTATCCTACTAAAAATTTCGATCACCATAAAAACCTTGCTGTTTTAAACTTTGTCGATAAAAATCGCTCAACAAACAATAACCGGGGAAAACTGGCCTTTGTGACATTAAGGTGCAAAATTAAATTTATGTATTTTTTGGGTGGTAAGTATAAATAATACACACAAAAGAAATTTTTTAAGAGCATTATACTTTACATACAATACACCATTTTAAAAACTCATCATATTACACAAACATATATACAAACATACAAACATTTATATACAAATAATTCACACAAATACAACCTATAACAGCCCAACTACACAAATATACTAATACATAAATACACAAGAAAACACTTTTACATTACACACATTAAATAACACACAACATGTACATACATAAAAAATTTTAGCAACTTTGAAAACCCGTAAAAAACAACTTTTACACACAAATATCACATACACAATAACATATTACACAAAAATAACATAAAACAGACTTTTACACAAATATACAACCATATATAAACATAACAAACCAAAAACATGCAGTACACATATACAGAATATACTTACACACATTATACACACACAAACATTTTTTACCCCAATATTCATACAATTACAAACACAAAACATAAAAACCCCCAAACTTTTGAAAGAAAAAAGTGGGAGATCTGAAGGGCGGCTGCCGCGCAAAAATTTCCATAACCACCCCCCCTTTGATGTGGCACTCCCCTTTGAAAAAGCCACACCTACACACCAATGTTTACACTCTGGATGAAAGCGGGTTTTGGCGTCCCCCATTTTCCTGGACGTCGGTTAGCCTATTCAGCCAAGGGGGTTGGGGTACCGCCAAAGTGCCTACACTAAACCAAAAATTACAATCAATTTTTTTCCACCATCAGTATTATATGTGCTATATACCATGTAACAGGCTCTGCAAAACCTTAATTGAAACCCAGTAACATTAAGAACCACCGGGACGTCTCCTGTGACGGGAAATGTTATCTTTCCCCTTTTTCTTCTCCATCCCTCCAGATGACCTTTTCCCCCACGGACTCGTCCCTGCAAAATTTCCCACACAAGACCTTGAATTCATTTTTTTCACATCCCCCCTTACCACCCTGACAAGCAACTGGGGTGAAGGGGGGGGGTTAGGGGAAATTTTATGGGGCGATAGGTATGATAACGGGGGTGAGGGGATTATGGGGAAAAGGTGGAGGGGAAAGGGGGTTTAGAGGGTTTGTATTTTGTTTTGGACTGGATCAAAACAATGGTGGGGAGTGTGGAAGAGAAAGATAACAAGTTTAAAAATCCTTTTTGGGGGGAAAAGGGACCATCCCCCAGGGATTATGCAGGGGCTGCACACCCCAAATATATTGTCGGGTTGAACTCCACCCCACCCCCAAAGATATTGAGGGAATATTTAAAGGGGATCATTTTGTACTGTCATTTTTTTTTTTTATGTTCTTATTTCATACGGGTTTTCCCCTTTGGGACTAGTCGGATCTTTGGATATTTTGGGGACCAATTGGATTGATTTCTGTAATAAAATGGTGGAAGGGGGCTGATGTCGGGGGTGTTCATTTAAAAAAATTTTTTGTGTAAATTGTGTTTTTTTTTTTCCTTTTAATTTCATTTTTTTAGAAAGGGGGTATCTGACAACCCTCTCCATTACAGCCTCGGGTTTGGTGTCAACCACACAGTTTTTTCTCCCTGGGCTGACAAAAAACCCGTGTCACAATTGCCCCAGTCCTAAAGCACCAGGGTATTGGGAAACCCGGGTAAAAGTAGAAGTGGACCCCTTTTGTGAGGGTCCCCTGGGGGGTTCGGGTTTTTTTTTAAAATGAGAAGGGACCAGTTTTAAGGACCATCCCATTCGATATTAGCAGGCGAGCGTTGTTTAACCGGGGGGTTTTTGGGAAAATGGGGACCTCTCGTTATTTTTTTTTCATATATTTTTTTACTTACAGAATCCTTAAGGGGCCCCTCCTGTAATCATTACGTGGATGCCCGTGGCGTTTTCCAAATATTTTTTTAAAAAAAAAATGACAGGGGTCCCCCCCCCCAATTTTCCAAAACCCACCAAGGTAAAACCAACAGGCACCCCTGATACTACAGAAGGGGAAAGAACCACGTACTGGTTCTTTCCTTTCAAAAATACCAGCCTGCAGCTGCCCCCAAAGCGGACCCCACAATAGGGGGTCCACTCGATGGTTACCGGCTCTTCCCGTACCCCTGTTTTTTGGTACGGGGGGTAATATGACACGGGGTTAGTGTCAGCCTTGGGCAACAAAAACACATCTGGTGACACCCCAAGCCCGAGCGTTTAGTAATGAAGGGGTGTCGGTAAATTCCTCATTACATCATGGAATTGTAGGGAAAAAAACACAAACAAATTGCACGAAAAAAAAATTTTTTTAAATAAAAACTCCCCCACACCAGCCCTCTTTAACCTTTTATTTTAAGTAAAAAAAATCCCGTTGATCCCACGTATCCCGGAAACCGACGTATCCAAATGGGAACCTGTAAAAAAAAACAAACATTGCACTATACACATGGGTGGATACCCATTTACATCAAGAAAGCTGGGGGGACTCCCATCACCCACAGGTAACACCAGCTTTTAGGATAGGGGAATACTGGGTCCACCTTTTTGGGGGTGGATGTCACCCATTTCCTGGATGCGAATTGGCTTTGAAAGGGAAACACCAAGTCTGTTCCCCGCGGCCCGTCTCCTGGCTCTGCAGCCACCAAAGACAACCAAGGGGCAGGAGAAAGGGGAGGGGGGAATTTTACCCCTTGTGGGCCTGTCCCGCCCATTAACCGCCAGAGACAAACCGCAGGGGGAAGGGAAGGAGCAAAGGACGAAAATAAAGTGGGAAACCCAAACCCCTTGCCATTCAAACACACACCGCCACCCCCCCCGCGCACCTTCTCTGCCACCCATCTCCCCCTCTGCCAACCTCTGCCCCCCATTCCCCGCGCACACTTCTGCCACCCATCTCCCCTGCGCACCCCGCCATCCTCCCCCTGCGCGCTCTTCCACCCCTCTCCCCTGCGCGCTCCTGCCACCCTCTCCCCTGGCCGCCCTCCACCCATTCCCCGCGCCTCTGCCCCCATTTCCCCTGCGCGCCTCTGCCCCCCACTCCCTGCGAACACTCCCTGTCTTGTGTTTTCCATTTCGAAGGAGGGGGGGGAGCCCCGCGGGGGCCCCCTAAGACCCCCCCTCCCCCTAGTGCTCAGGGCTCCCCCCTCAAGCAATTCTAGAACTACAGAGATTTCCGGGCCCCCGAGGATGGTGGGTTTAGGGGAGCGTCAGGAACGCTACCCTATGCCTCCTTTCAAATAACCCCAGCAGTCTTCCTAGGATTTAACAACTGAAATTACATGAAGAGACTAACTGTGCTGTGCATTAAGACACTACACAATTCGGGGTTTCAAAACAACGGGGCCCAAAATAATTTAAATAAAGGGGGGGTTTTTGCAAATTAACTGATTTTGTTGGACTCTTTTTGGCAAAAATAAGTTTTTACTCTTTTCACTCATTTGCATTACTAAAAAGTAAACACTTTATTTTTTAAGGGTTTACTTTTATTTCCCTTTTTGCAAAAGGGGTGTTTTACAGCCTTTTTGGGAAGTATTTTTTACAACAAAAAACCGGTGACGGCCCTCAAAAGGCAAAAAAAAAAATGGTTATTTAAAAAAAAACCACTACCGAAGGTCAAACCCCAGTTAATTTAAAAAAAAAAACCCTTTTAAAGGGTAAAAGACAAAAAAAAAAAAAAAACTTTCCTCTAAAAAGGGGTTTTGAAACCTAAAGCTTGGGGAAAAAATAAAAAATGTTTAATTGAAACAAAATGGGCAAAAACAATCCAAGTTCTCCCCCAATTTTTTAACTTAAAAATAGTAAAAAAAAAAACAAAAATTTTCCCGGAAAAAAATTAAAACGGGCAATTAAAAAAAAAAAAAAAAACCCCCAGATTTTTCCGGGGTTTAAAGAGGGGGGAAAAACCCAAAAAAATTTCTTTCCTAACCCAGGAAAATCACCGCCTTTTTAAAAAAAATGACAAATCCCCAGGCCCGATGGGATAAACCCCACGGGGCCAAGGGGGTTAATGATGTCAAGAAGGGGCCCTATTTTTAATATTTAGGACTTTAATACGGGGGGGTCCCCAAAAAATTGGGCATACAAAAGTGGGGCCAATATTCAAAAGGGGGCAAAAAAATGATCCTGGAACATAGGCCTAAGCTTAACCTCTGTTTTTAGGAAAAGTTTGAGGGTTTTCTCAGAGATGCTATCCGGGAGTATCTCACAAAAAAAAAATGTATAACGCCGCCCGCAGGGTTTATGAAGGGGCGCCGTCAGACTAATCTCATCACTTTTATAGGGAAATAGTGCTAGATTGGGTCGGGGTGGGGCACTGGATGCATATATCAATTTTTCTAAGCTTTTTATACGGGGCCACAAAAGGTGATAAAATGAGAAGCTTGGCTGGGGGGAAAAAATGTGCAAGTTGGGGAAGCAACTGCTCAAGATAGAAAAAAAAGGGGGTTTAAATTTAACGGTACAACTCAACTGGATCGTGTTACAGGGGGGTACCCCAAGGGTCAGATTGGGGCCCTACCTCTAACATTTTTATTAATGATCTTAACAGGGGTTGCCGTAAATATCGATTTTGCAGAGATACTAATCTCTGTAAAGAATAACACAATAAAGAAATGTGCTATTTCAAAAGGGATTTGGGTAAGTTGGAGGCCTGGGGCAGAAATGGCAGAGGGTTTAATACAGATAAAGCAAGGTTTGCAAGGGAAAAAAAAATCCATTCTACTACATGTTTAAAAGGAAAAAGGCGGGGGAAAATACATGGAGAAGACTTGGGAATCCTTGGACCCGAAACTTAAATTTTAGCAGCCATGTCAGACAAAAGCTGCCAAGGCAAAAAGGGTCATGGGGGGCATTAAAAGGGGCATAAGGGACATGATGAAACATTATTTTCCCATTATACAAGTCACTGGTTAACCCACATGGAAAATTTGTTTCATTTTGGGGCCCCGTGCACAAAAACATTGTAGAGCTTGAAAAGGGACAAAGGGGGGAACAAAAATAATTAAAGGCGGGTGGGCTACAATACCCCAAAAGATTTGCAAGATAGGGTTTTTTTTTTTAGAGAAAGACGCTTCGAGGGACAAAAAATGTTTAAATACATCAAAGGTCAATATAGAGATCTCTCCCAAGATTTATTATACCCAGTCTTTAAAATAGAACAAAGGGGCAACCCTTTGTCTTGAGGGAAAAAAGTTTCTACATAAACATAGAAGATCTTTTGTAAGAGCATAACATGGGAAACTCTGCCAAGGGACTTTCATGGAGAATTCAATAACAAGCAAAAAAAAGGGTTTGAGCATTTCGGGGCGAATAATATAACAAGTTAAGTGTTAGGGCTGGAAGGGGGCATTGATACAGGATTTTTCCCCCATTGGGGAATTGGGGTCGGAAGGAATTTTTCCCTAAAAAAGGACAATTGGGTTTACCTCATTGGGTTTTTTGCCTTTCCCCGGATCAACACCTTACACAAAAAGCGAAAATGGATGGACGCTTTCTTTTTTTTGGCCTTTCAAAAAGAACCCCGTACCCAAATAGTAACTCCTCCTCCTTTGGTGCTCCACACAATAACAGTACCCCCAAACAGAAAAGCTGTCTCTAGACTGTTTCGGGGCTCCATTTAGGGCACTAAGTTTAGACTTTTTTTTTTTAATCCTAGAATACTAAGTAGGGATGCCCCCAAAATAAGGCAAGAAAATACAGTGAGGAAAGTATTTGATACACTAGTGATTCTGCAAGTTTACCCACCTACAAAGAATGGAGACTTTTGTAATTTTTGTCTTTCTATACACGAATGACCAACCATATAATGGACAAAATTGAGCACTTACTAGTATATACTGGCACCGGATATACTAAGCGAGCCCCCAAACCACACACACGTCATTTAAAAAAATTTAGGATCGGTGCTTAAAAACCCCAATAATATTTTTTTATTCTTTCCCAAAAGAGACAAAAAAACCGTTACTTTTCAGAACATCCCTTTCATATTTAAGCAAAGTATTTCAATATACTCAAGTGCAAAGTCCGCGGCTCCACTGCAGCATTCATATGAGCTTCCTTTCACCGCACAAACATTTAAACCCGGAATCCGGCAACCGGGCATAACTGACGTGCCCACACCTCGTGCTTCTGCTGAAAATTTTAGCACACAGTTTCCCTGCAAATTTTCGCAGCCCCAATTTTTGAAGGTTGTCCCCGTTTAATAATGAAAACAAAGGGCAATTTTGGGTTGTTTTGACCCCTGGGGGACAAACTGGGTACAAAGTAAAAAAGGATAAGGAGTTCCTCACACCTTTATCAGTGGACTTTAATTTTTGGGGATCAAAAAAATTCCAAGGGGGGTCTGTTGCAACACAGGGAAAAAGGGAAAAACGAAAAAAAACAACCCAAGAAGCATAGGAAAAAATTTTTCCCCAAAAGGGGAATTAACCATTGAAACGCAATTCAGATGGGCGTCTAAAAAACATAGAAAAATTGGGTTAGCAAATGTTTGTTTTTCAAATTTTTTTTTCCCCCCAAGTACTAGAACCAAATGGACCTTATTTCCAGGGGAAGGAAAGGGGGGGTAAACTTTAAAAAAAACAAAGCTGCTGGCATTTGGTTTTAAAAAAGTGCATTGATCTTCTGCCTTTATTTCCAATGGCAGTTTACAATGGATATAACAGGGACTCAAAAAAAGCCAAGGTTTGGAAGGGGAAAAAAGGTCAAGCAAGAGAACAGGTCAGAAGTGAATTGGTTATGACAGTTAAAGCTACCAATTATATTATGTTCAATATTTTTGACCAGCTTGGACACCCATTTATCAAAATGGTCTCCTGCACCTCCTAAATCAGAGATGTTCTTCCCCAACCAAGCAGTACATTGACTATAACAAAAGAAGAACATTTGGTGGCTTTAAAATGAAATAGATATTACTAACTTTTGAGTAACATCTTTCATGTAATTATAAAAAAACAAAAACAAAACAATAGTACTTGATTTTTTCCATTGGCAGCAGAACTGTACTTTATGTACTCTAGACACACTTCTTCATGTACGCATTTGATTCTCAGAGATTCAGGTGTATGCAGTGTCTTCTTCCATGAAATGACCAGAAGAAATAAACAAATGGAAATCAATGTAACATGATCATTTCAGCTTTATTTTCAATGGATAAACACTATAGTAAGTTACATCCATAACAAGGTGTCCAAAGGCAAAATTCAACCTGTACACATAAGACATTTTACTAGTGCACTCTACTTGTTATTTCCCTTAGCATTAGGCAATCAAGGAAAGTATCCAGTTAATGATGTAAACAAGGTAACACAGAATACTGGTATTACAAAACTTAATGGTCCACAGTTAATGATTTGGGGTTACAATCTTCACCATAATGGCCACTTGCTATGAACTGTTACTACACTCACTAAGCAGCCTTTTTAACCTAACATATGTTATGGAGAGAAAGGGATGATGTCTCAATTGCTGTTCTACTACATTGACTAAAAGCGCAATAAGAACCCAGTCTCTACCAAGAGAACACCACTTAGTGTGCTCAACTGTGTCACTGCCAGAAAGCATTTAAAACTAGAGTTACATAGGTGCCCACCAGCCCAATAACATCATAAATGAATACTTATTTGACTCTACACACATGCCACTATTTTAGAGAACAGTAATCATTTATTGCAGCCTGGGCACTCACTGTGTATCACTAGATACAGGGATGCACTCCTAGGGTCCTAGAGTAACTAATATGTAGAAGAGAGAATTGTGCACCCAGTTTGGTGACAGAATTCAAGTTATAAAACGTATAAGCCTGAAAATGTAAGCAGTATAAACATTTAGACCCCATGCCCTGTGTAAGAAATAGGTAAAATATGCACAGTGGGCACAGGGCACAACATGGTCCGATACAATAAAACACTTGCTGCTGCATCTTTAGTTAATATATGTAAAAAGCAAGCACATTTTGTAGAGGCACAAAAAACCCAAAAACGTTTTTCCATCACAAAAAACTCCTACATATGAAGCTTTAGTGCTTATATTCATTACAAGGATTCTCTGTGCAAATGCCAAGTACATATTTGCATAGACTAAGGGGACATGGAAGATGATTTTTTTATACAGGTAAGAATATATTTTATGCACAATAAAATGCTAGTTTTAAAGGAACATTCAGCAAAGCAAAAACTACATGAGTGATATGGAAAATGGGGTTTAATGTGTAGATCTAACAGGTCTTAGAATGTGACTTCAAAGACTAGATATGATAAAGGAAGAGCTGTAATATATCTGGAACATTATAATTGTAGATAGTTTGCGGTCTACCACTCTGCCCATTGCTCCATGTACACTGACTATAATGAACGGCAGGAATAGTGGCCCTCCATGATACTGGCCGCACATTAGACGCAACATTTATCACTATATGACCCAACTGGGTTCACATACAGTTCATTGTATTTCTACACTGAAAGGTCAGAGCTCTCACAAAGTGCTGTGCTATGTATTGCTTACAGGCTCTTCACACTGACTGTATCTGTGAACAGATCATTACACATGAAATAGAAATGCAAAGAGCCCTTCAAAAACATTTACCTTTGCCCATATCCAGACCTATGACGACCATCGCAATAAATTATCCCATCTGACAGTGACATAAGGGGTATATTGCAGGTAAAAACAGCAGTCTCATTGCAGTCTCTAAACACACTGTACTATAGTGACAGTAGAAACTAAACATTTAGCAGTGCCCTTGGAAAACACTTTATTAACAAAGCAACTGGAGCCACTTCATCAATCTACAGATACAGCAGTGAGGATTTAAGTACTTCAGCAACAGGGAGATAAGTGACAGTCTGTTCCATATGTATGAGCTGAGGCCAGATATTGGTGATACATGTGAATACAGGCCAGCATACATAGGCAAAACTCCGGCTGCTAAAGCGGTAATGTGGTAAAAGTGGTGCTGGCAACAGGCGTTCGGTGTATCAGTGTGTTGTCGAATGAGAAAAAAGTGAAGGTGAAAAGAGGGTACAAGACAAAGTCTTAATGCAGAACACATCACATAGCATCTTACTGCTCAGTCTTTATAAATTCTTAACTAGGCAAGGGAGGTTAGATGGTAAAATCTTAAAATAGGCAGAGCCCAAAGGCACTCAAGACCAGGGGTAGCCCAAACAAACAGCTGGAAATCCATAAATGCCTATGATTTACCCACAATGCATAGCTGCTGTCCTAAATTAAAATTTAGTATCTATCGTGCTGAAGGGCAGGCAAGTTAGGCTACAGTAATCCTGGTTCTTGGTAAGGAATAAACTGATGCTACGTGTTCATATTTACTGTATTTTGGACCATAGGCATTTTGTAAGTGTGTTATAGGTCGAGTGCTAAACACAAATGCTCAAATGATACACATGTGGAATTAGAATAGAGATATCAACAGATGCGAGTCTATAAAAGCAGATAAGTAGATGAATATTACAGTCGCTATGTAATCTCATGATTGTACTTCTACAACTGTCTGTAGCTGCAGTACTGGAAGAATGATCCTGCTTTACTTCCCTCTTTGCATACACCATACATATGAATGCAAAACTGACCACAGAAATTAGTGACACAATTCCGCTCACTATAAAGCGTTATTCCTCTACTCTGTCTTTGATAGACTGAATGCTTCGAGTACAACAGCATCTTTACCTAAACTCTGCAGAGACAAATTAGGTCTCTAAAGTGATTTGCAAATGCATTTCCCCTTTCCTTTGACAAACAGAACTCCCCAAATGGTTCACAAACTGCTCTTCAGAGAATACCACTCTCGGAGGGGTCTTTGATTAGGTTATCTTCATTTGATGGCAGCCATCTTGATACGGACAACTATGTAGAAAAAAATTTAACCTGATCAGTAAATGCAGTCTTTCTTATGCTAACATAAGGATACCATGTAGTGTTATCGACTGTAGGCAGTGGAAAAGTAATCTCCAATTAAATAATATAAAATGCAACACGGAAACAAAAAATACCTACGCTATGTTCATATGAGGACTATGGATTCAGTTACTCCTTTCAACTCAAGTACAATTTATACATGAATTTCATGCTTTAAGAAAAAATATAAATCCAATTGAATGCAAACATCAAGGTCATTCAATGTGCTATTTTCTCTAAATTTAATTTAAGTGTTACAGCCAAAAACAAAACTAAAAAGTGTTCCCAGGACAAACAACCAGGCAGAAAAACAATCCCAGGTCTTGAAGGCACCAATGAGCAAACTATAGAAAAAAAAAAGAAAATCAATAAGGCTATTTAAGTACAAAGAAAATAAAAATAAAATGTACAAAATATGAAACAAAAAAGGTAGAAGCTCTTCTTGAAAACACAATGCAAAAAAGAAGTTCTAGATAATGGCAGTTTTAAAATGTTGCATGTGCGAAAAAACGAACTAGAACCCGGGAAAAACCCCTTGTCAGGTCGTTCCATTAAAAAAACACTTCGGTTACAATTGAAAGAAAACTGGGTTTTTGTGTCATTCAAATTTTTCAATAACGGTAAGTAGATTTAATGAAATATTTTGTGCTCGGCAGAACATAGATCATTGTAATGCTGATTTATATGGCCAAGTGATGCAACCCTTTCCATGGTGCTGAAACCTACTAAAGGATTTTGTGTTTCATGGAAGATGCAGAGAGGCTGATATACAAGATGATAGGCAGTAATGTAGCAGTTAGTAAAAGGGCAGTAGGGGGTTTAAAATGTGTCTTCCGGAGGCGTAGACTTCAGGAACACTTTCAATACGCTGCAAGGGGAAAACCCTATAGTTTAATCTTACTAATCACTATTCATTCAGGAGCTAGGGGTGGTAGCTGCAAGTTCAGCTATTTGCTGTTTGGCACTAAAAAAAGGAATTTAAAAGATTTATACGTTATGTGAAACCCCTGACTCCTTTTCAAACAGTAAGCAATATCCAGCTGAACTATTTTTTCTGTACCTAGACAAGAGCACAGATTGGCAAATACCGTTTCTAATGTTTGCCTGAGTGCTTAGGAAAAAGCATTTGTATGTGTTATTTAGCAAATTATTTTTTCAGCAAGCAAAGTGAAAATAACCCAGATACCAATTTTAGTCCCTAAACCCACAAGTAAAGCACTTAAATTTGGGAAATTGAAAGGGCCCCCTTTTCTGCGGGGCAGGGGGAGTAAAATGTATAGCACCCTCTCAATCTTACAAGAGGGAAACTGAAAACTAGGCAATTCAAAAACCCCACCACCACAATTGTTCCATTTTAAGTTTGATTTATTCTATTTCTAGTACAAGATCTTCTCCCTCCAGATGCATGTCGGGTTTCACATAGATCTTCTTGACGGTTCCAGAAACTGGAGAATTCAGGGGTTCTCCATCTTCAGGGGAAATCAGTCCACAGAAAATGGGTTTTCCCCCTTTCTCAATTGTTTCCCCTTCTTTCACCTTTATGTCAATCACTTTTCCTGGCATGGGGGCACCAATTTGGCCTTTGACGTCCTTCAGGGCCTTGGGGTGGAAGTGCATTTCCTGCAAACAAAGAACAGTTGTTGCGAGACGCTCTATAAGAATCCAGTGAGAAAACAGAACTAAAGAATATATTCAGAATTACTGACAAATTAGGAGAAGTGCATTCTTCATTTTTCAGAAGATTCAGAACCAAAAACATTTGTTTTTTTCCCAATTTTTTAAACAACTGTCTACTGAAAATTTCGAAGGTTTTTAAAATGGGTGTGCTCAGTGGGTCTTATTACCGGGTTTTTTGTTTTTTAAATTTTTATTTAGCAAATAATCAAAATGTTTCATCCACCCTTTTTGTGCAGAAGAGTTGAGGTTTAACAATTTTTCAAAAAACCTTCATACTCCATTTCTTTTTGGAATTTGTTATTTAAAAGTTTTTTAGTGTAAAACCACAATTTTGAAAAATGTAAATTAAAAGTCATTTATACTTCTCTATCCTGGAATTAAAGGAGTTTTCCACTTATGCAAGTGAAAGCATTTTGAAAGGTTTTCTGGGTTAATTGCTGGCATGATTCTGACGTTATGAAAAGGTCAAAGAAGTAAAAGGGGGTAAATTGTTTTAAGCAAAAATTCTATCTAGAATCTGTGGAGGTGACAGTATACCCTAGCAATCTACCAAAGGCTGAAGAAGCTTTTTGGATGAACTTTTAAGATGTCTGCTTAGGTTCCAGAACCATGCAGCTGTTCAGTCTCTACCTTCTACCATGCAGGTGTTCAGCATTAAGGCGAGTATTAGTCATCCAATGTAGAGCTAATCCTACTTGGGATTTTATATAGGTTTATAAAATCCCAAGATACACACACATTATATATACCATATATACTCGAGTATAAGCTGACCTGAATATAAGCCGAGGCACCTACTTTTGCCACAAAAAACTGGAAAAAACTTATCGACTCAAGTATAAGCCTAGGGTGGAAAATGCAGCGGCTACTGGTATATTTCAAAAATAAAAATGTATATTAATAAAATTACATAGGCAGTTTAATGTCCCCCATAGGCAGGTATAGGTCACCCCAATAGGCAGGTATAGCCAGTTATAGGCAAGTATATGTCCCCCCCCCTCCCAGAGGCAGGTATATGTCCCCCATTGCTGCCCCTTCCGTAGTCCTATTGTGTAGCCGGGAGCGCTCGCTCTCTGCTCCGCAACAGTGTCTCCAGCTGTATGCGTTTCCAGAGGAGTTGCATACAGCTGATGCATCTCCGCTGGCGCCCGGGTCATTGCAGTGCCCGGACGCCGATAGTGACTCGAGTGTAAGCATAGTATGGCTTTTTCAGCACATTTTTTTGTGCTGAAAAACACATCTTATACTTGAGTATATATGGTATATATGATTGATTATATATAAAATATATATATATATATATATATATATACAAACATACATACATATACAAATACATACATATATGCACACACATACACACAGTACAATATTACATATTGCGAATTTGTTTGAGAAACAGGTACATCAGAAGAATTTATTAATCCAAGTGTACAAACACTTAAAAATGAAAATCTTACAGCAAATGATGAGATTTCTGCCTAGATTCTATTTAAAGAGAACCTGTCACACAGTTTTTGCCCCCCTTGCTGGGGGCAGCACAAGCTACTGACAGAGATGCTGTTTCCTGCGCGGTGTCCATTATTCTGTAAGATGGTGTTTTTTTTAGAGTATTTAGTGCTGAAATCTGCAGTTATCAGCCAGAAAGTCATTTTTTTCATACCCCGCCCACCTGTGGCTGACCCCGCCCACTTCAACTGATAAACCTATTAGTTTGAATAGGTAGAAACATGTGAATAACTGCCATGTGGGCAGGGCTAGTCTTTGGTGGGCGGGGCTAACACCATCTCATGAATAAGATTTGAGCATTAAATGCTCTAAAACTACAGCATCTTACAGAATAAGGGACACAGCGCTGGAAGCAGCATGTCTGTCACTAGCTTGTGCTGTCCTCAGCAAGGGGGCCATACATTTTGTGGCAGGTTCCCTTTAAGTCTCATAACTATGGGCGTACCTATAGCTCTAACAGTTGCTATGTCAAAGGTTAAACAGGCCACGCTCAGGTGCAAGGGCACTGTACCTTTATGTAGGTATGTAGCGGCAGGCTGTCTAGCCCTAGTATTAAATTATTACTACTCAATGTTTCAGTTTCCTACAATTAGATGGTACAGGCTCATTGCATACAGTTATGAAGTCTAACTACATCTATAGCCTCATGCAGCAAATAGCTTGAACCTATATGGGGAAAAACACTGTTCATTCCTGTGCTGTTTTTTATGCCCACAATATAGTTATCTATCCACATGAGCTACTTATAACACCTTACCTTCATAGCCCGAGTATCTTTAACAAGGACGGATCGAAGCTGACCATTGAGCTCAAAGAAGACTTCCCGCTGGCCAGCCTTGTTGAGATCTCCTAGAGCAAGAGCTTTGATATGCAGTGTTTTGCCTCTTTCCAACTCCACCTAAGACATTAAACAATATCTTAAACATGATGGAATAAGAGAAAATTTAGAAGTCAATGGTTTTGTCATCATTCCATTTACATTTGATATTTTCTTATTTCAATTTCCCTTTTCTTAGATGGGAAGCATCACTATATTCTGACCTTTACATGTGGCTTTAAGATATACAGTTTCTTGAAATGGGGAGGGCCTTATTCTTATCGTCTATTAAATTTTTTGTATAAAGTGCCAACCATAGCCCTTTTGGACTTTTAGAAGATTTTTTGTCCCCCTTGGTTCTGAACCAAATTCCTACCATGGTATTTCTGTGTTGGCCCCATTCAAACCCAGGACTTAACTGCTGCAAGACAACAGTGCCAACCACTGAGCCACTATGCTGCATTAATATTGCTTTGGTTGTTAAGATATTTCAGGGTATCAGCCGTCCCACTCTGCCATCCAAAAGCTATAACTTCTATTTTAGCCATATAAGAAATTGGTTTTAAAAGGGTTTTAGTTTTTATTTTTTTTTTTTTTTGGATTTTTTTTAATGGTTTTCCCTTTAAATTAACGAATAAAAAAGTTGAAAAAACAAAAAAAAAAAACAAAACAAGGGAAAATTTTATTATGGTTTTGGGGTAGAACCCTAAAAAAAAAAAAAGTTTTTCATTTTGGGTGGGTTTTGTTTTTTTCAAATATTGTGTTGGGTAAATTGGAAAAAACCATTTTTTTTACAGCAAAATTATAACTTTTTGTTTTGCTACTTTTAAAAATATATTTTTTTTCATCACCACTTTTTGTGAGCAGTAACTTATTTTTGCATCACTGGGACTGTGTAAGACTTCACTTTTTTCAGGGTTAGCCATAAAAATTTTTAAAGATAAACCCTTTTATGTGGGCTTTTTTATCCCCTTTTTTTTCAATCAAAACAAAAAAATTTTTAAACCCCTTATAAATTTTCAGTTTAAAATTTTTTTGGCCATGCAATAAAAAATTTAAATTTTTTTTTTAAAAATGAGGTTACCCCAGCAGAAAAATGGTTAATTTCAGCAACTGGTTGGATCTGGCTCCTGCTGATAGTGGGTAACACTACCAGCATATGCCATGTATGGCATGGGCATGGACTCCGCTTTATACACCAATAGTGACACCATGACACACATCATCAGGTCATTAAGGTTTAATATTTTCTTATACACATACCTATTATTAACACCTTAGAATATCCTAAACTGCCTCAAAATCTGTACAATAATCTAGAAATCATACTTTTCCTTTATAACATGGACACAATGTAACATGGTTGTTGGAATTCCATTACATGACATTCTGTGAAGTCTTTGCACCGTTTTTTGAGATGGCTTTCTGGTGTCAGTATTGTTCTGATGCAGGATCTGACTTGATACTTAGGGATAGTTTTTGTCATAACCCTTTTTAAATTTTGCATTATCTTTTGGGGAAAGCACATAAAACCCTGTATCCAAATTTTTTGGGGTGAGTTTGGGTTTTTTTTGGGTTTTGATGTATGTTTTTTAAAAAAAAATATTTGACTATTTCTGTCCTCTTGAGACAACCTAGGACATTATAGATTTATGGTCTTATTTCTTTGGGGGGCTTTGAACTGCGTAAGGGAAAATTTATTTACTTTCCCCCTTTTGTAATTTCTGCATGTTTTTGTTATTTCTAGTGTATTTTTACCCCCATTGGGGAAAAACAGTTATCACACAAGTAGGAGTGAAAATTTTCCTTTCCCCCTTACAACCTGGCTGTCTATGCTCTGTGCAGCTATGAAGTATATCTTCAATCTGAATTTGTATAGCGACTCTGCTCTGCTATTAGACAGATTTGGCTGACGGGCTTAGCCTTGGGGCTTCTGAAATAACAGGGAACTGAAATGATTTGATTCTTTCCTTCTAAAAAAAAAAAATAAATCAAAATTTAAAGCCCCAAACACCCGGTTAAGTATTTGGGACCCAAGGGAAAAGGGAAACTTTTTTTTTTTTTTTTTTTGAAAATTGGGGTTTTGCCAAAAAAAACCTTTTGAAGTCGTTTATTACGGGAGGGGGTTTTTTAACTTTTGGGAAAATGGGAAAGAAGTATTTCTAACAAAAATTTCCTTTATATGCCAAAAAACCCGCTATATGTGGGGTTTGTGATCTTTAAAAGCCAAGGGGGACTGATCACTATTCTTTTGAACATACCCAAAGGAAAAATTAAAAAAAATTTTTCCCAAAACCCCCTCTATTTGGGATGTGTTTTGCACCTTTTTAGTAAAAACTTCCCATATTCCCAAAAAGGTTTTCCTAAAATTCCCCCCCCACCAATTATTTAACCATTGCTTCAGCACCACCCTATCTGCTCTTAAAAGAGTTAAAAATTAGGGGCATTTTTCCACCTAGTAGGGGTGCATTCACACGGCAAGGGACAAACACCGGGCTTTGCGGGTGGACCGCGGGGGAAAAACCCCTTATTTTGGGGGCTGCTGCACGGGTTTTCCCCTAAATCCCCTTGTGCCCCCATTTTTAGCCAGTTTTTCAGGCGGCCGCAAATGCCCGAAAAAAATGGCCCCCCAAAAACCCGTGTAGTGGGGACATCCCCCAAAAATTTAATTGTGGGAAATTTACCAAATGGGTGCTTTTGAAACTTTTGTGGTCTGTCTCAAATTTTCCCAAAGGGGTTTTTTTTTACTAAAATTACATGCATTTTCAGATTTGGTTTTACATGTGGTTTACCATCAGAAAGAGTCCAATTCATGTCTATTGGTTTTTGACGCGGATCCAAGATAAAAACCACATACAATACTCGCACAAATGTTTTGGGTGCTTATTGCACGGGGATTTTAGCCTTCTCTGTTGCCATCAATAATAAATTTCCACCTAAGAATAAGCATGCTCATAGTTTTTTTTTTTTTTTTTTTTCTTATTTTTCCCCACCCCAAATTTTTGAAAACTAAAGCACTGAAAATACCCGTTGAATGAAAACCAAAAGGGACAAATTTTTATTCAAGTCAATGGAAATCATTTTCTTTCCGTTTTAAATAAGAATTTCAAGTCGGAATCGGCCTTGTTTTGAAAAACAAAGCCCCAATAAAAGAATTTTTGGGGAAATAAACATAAATTTGGTATTATACATGTCAGAGTGGAAGAATAACATTGTGCCAATTACATTAAATGGTTAAGGTAAAAAAAATATTGAAAATTATTTTCCTATACAGAAAATAAAGCACTGTTTGACACTCCACTTATCTAAATTCCAATCTATAAGAGGAATATATGTACATTGTTCCCACTACATTATGACATAGTGGGCAAACACAAGCATGACCAGCAATAAGGACCTCCCATACTGTGGTTCCCATGTTACTTACAGCATATTTTTCCTCATTAACCAACACTGATGCTTAGAAACCTAAACTGACAAAATATGCCATAAAGGGGATTTGCCAGGACACAAGTTACTTACCTCCTTATCAGCACAGGGAGAATGTCAACAAATCCCACTGAGTCATGAAAGCTGCAGTGCTGAGAGGGAGGGGGGTGAGCAGAGAGTGAGGAAGAAGGGAGCGTCTCAAAGCGGAACTAAAGTAATGACATTGCAACAGTGCAGACACAGCCTCATAGACTGCACTTTCTACCCAGACCCTTGAAGCTCATTCATTTTCTCTGTCATCAGATAAGAAGTGTTTCACTCAAGTGTGGCCTGTCAGCTCCTAGGTTGTGTCTAGTGGAAGCTTTCAGGTAACTAAGGGGGACTGAGCAATGCTGTAGCTCTCACAGGCTTCACTTTTTGTAATCACATATATTTAGAAAAGTGATTAAATACCCATTTTGGAGGATCCCACGTCAACATTACATTGTGGCAAAACCCCTTTAAGCTGCATTCAGATGGCCATAATATGTCCATAATTAGTTACAGCCACAACACCTTGGCCAGTTGTATCTAAATGCGGCCTTGCTGTCACATTATATATATACACATTATATATGCTAATTGTCATGCAGATCGCTACAATTAACAGTAAATATATCTTAAATAGAATACAATACATTTGGTACTTTAAAAAAGAAAATGTTAATTGTTAAAATTAACTAACCCACATACCTCAAATTCCTCGGCAATTTTGGGTCCCTCCAAGAAAAGGCGGGTGTTGAGACATTCTACAGGACCAAACTGAGTACTAAAGTCTTGGTACTCCTCACACACTTTGGGGTACATGGCAGCAGACATAATATCCTCTGGAGTGATATCATCATATTTGCTCCTCAATCCTTCCTCCAGTTTAGAAAAATCCATTGGTGGCAATGTGGCCCCAGGTCTACCTTCAATGCGTGGCAGGTCTTTCAAAACCTTTATGTGGAGACAAGCAATTGATTTGAATAGGCACTAGAATAGTAAATTTTCACAGAAATCTTGTTATGGAACCTGAAAGTATTCTGCCTCCAAACGTCATTCCTTTTAAATAATTGGGACACCTTTTTCTGCATTTTTATAAGCAACATGCATCCACATTAAAACTACATTGGGGAAGCCAGAGGAAAATTACCCTGTTAAATCTGGCTAGTCTGTATCCAAATTTAAAGCAAAATCTACTACAAAATAACCATCCGCAGTAGAAACCTACTGTATGAAAGGAGCTTAAGGATGTTTACAGATGACGGAAAAGTTGTAGACTTTTTACAGCATTTTCACAGGTAAAATCAGTGGGATTTTGATATGGAGTTTACTTTTCAATGTGAATTTTTAGCGTAGATACAAATTGAACATTAAAAAAAATAAATAAAAATTAAATCAAATTTGCTAAAAATCAGTTTAAGATTTTGCTGCATAAATTAATCCACAACAGTAAAATTTCAATTTGCATCACAACACCAATAAAAAATCACAAACTATGGATTTAAAACCTGCAGGTTAGTTTTCATGTGGATTCATGGATACATAATTTGTAAGGCTAAAAAAAAAGTCAGACGTCCATCCAGTCCAGGCTATTGTACTATAGTGTTGATCCAGAGGAGGGCAAAAACCTCCATGAGACAGAAGCCAATTGTCCTCATTTTAGGAAAAAAAAATTACTTCCCGACTCCAATCTGGCAATCAGAATAAATCCCTGGATCAACGACCTTTCCTTTTGCACTCCACAGTCTCACTGCTCTTACAGTAAAGAACCCCGTTAGTGTTTATGGAGAAACCTTCTTTCCTCTAGTAGAGGATGCCCCCTTGTTCTCCATTCAGTCCTGGGTATAAATATATCATGTGAGATATCTCTATATTGACATATTTATAGATAGTTATATGCCCCTGAAGCCATATTTTCTTTAACCCCTTAACAACTCTGGACGTACGAGTACGTCCCAGGGTCGCTAAGAGGCTTTGCAGGGGAATCGCTCCGCGACCCCCCTGCACAGCCGGCGGGTGTTACAGCGCGAATGGGCAGCGCCGCCTGCCCGCGCCGTTTAACCATTCAGATGCCGTGGCAAAGATGGCCGCGGCGTCTGAATGAAGATCGGTGCTGCGCACTGATCTTCAGGGCGATCGGCGCCGCCACAGCAAACCTGCAGTGATCCGACACCCGGACATGGCAGCGGGGAGCCTTGTGAAGGCCCCTGTCACTCCAATGTCCTGGTTTGCCCATCTGGTGTCTGCAGACAGGAAGTGGGGAAACCGCCATCTTGGTACAGTCTAATGCATTGTCTATGCAATGCATTAGACTGTATTGACAATCGCACCCAATAGTGGTCAAGCACCCTAGGTGGACTCAATTTTAAAGTAAAAAAAAAAAAAAAAAAAAAAAAAAGTTTTAAAAGGTACAAAAAAAGTATTAAAAGTTCAAATCACCCCCCTTTCCCCATTTCACAAATAAAAATAATAAAATAAAAAAGTTACACATATTTGTTAAAGCCGCGTCTGAAAAAGTCCGATCTATAAAATATATCATTTATCTCGTACGCTGAACACTGTAGAAGAAAAAAAATCCAAGCGCCAAAATTGCATTTTTTGGTCATTTTACATCACTTAAAAAATGGAATAAAAGTGATCAAAAACATTGCATGCATTCCAAACTGCTAGCAATAAAAAGTACACTTCAGCCCGCAAAAAATGCCCCCTCACTGATATCCGTAGGTGTTAGTGCAAAAAAGTTATTGGTCGCACAAACTGGCACTGCGGCGCAAATTTCGAAAATAGAAAAAATTTGGAATTTTTTTTACGGTACCAAAACATAACGGAAATCCTACATGTTTGGTATTGTCAGATGCGTATCAATCTGTAGAATACAGATAATACATTGTATTGACCGAAGATTGAACGCTGTAAAGCAAAACATCCGCAAAAATGGCGAAAATAATTTTCCACAATTTGTCCCACTTGGAATTTTTTTGCGGTTACCCATTATATTCTATAGTACAGTGAATAACACCATTAGAAAGTACATCTTGTCCCGAAAAATAAAAGCCCTCATATGTCTATGCAGGTGAAAAAATAAAGTTACGGCTCTGGGAAGGCGAGGAGGGAAAAACGAACGTGTCAACAAAAATACACCGGGTTCTTAAGGGATTAAACTAAATAACCCTAATTTTCTAATCTTCCTGGGTATTGCAGTCCACCCAGTCCTTTATTTGTTTTTTTTGCCCGCCTTTGAACCTGTTCAAGCTCTACAATGTCTTTCCTGTGCACTGGTGTACATACTCCATGTGTGGTCTGACCAGCGACTTGTATAACTGGAGAATGAAGTTCTCATCATGTGTATCTACTCCCCTTTTAATACACACCATAATCCTATTTGCCTTGGCAGCTGCTGCCTGACACTGGCTGCTACAGTTAAGTTTACTATCCACTAGGATTCCCAAGTCCTTCTCAATGTCACTTTTACCCAGCTTTTTCCATGTAACATGTAGTCATGTAATGGATTTTCCCTCCCCATGTGCATAACCTTGCATTTATCAGTGTTAAACCTCATCTGCCATTTCTCTTACTTGACCTTCAACTTATCCAGATCCCCTTGTAATAACACATTATCCTCTATTGTGCCGATTATCTTACACAGCTCAGTATCTGTAAAGATTGATATTCTATTATGAAATCCTTCAGTAAGGTCATTAATAAATATATTCCAGGTAGATTTTTGTCTGAAGCATGTAAATGAGACCACTTTGCTATTCTGTTTTAACTACGTGTGAATCTGCAGAAAAAAAAATTGTAGTGTATCCACCTCATGTAAACATACCATTACAGAGTGAATACCTTCACCACATACTAACTGATCTCAATTCTAAGGATAGAAGCTTAACACAAATATGATAGAAAGGCCATGTGTTCATAGGCACTCGCCCCCGACCGCGGCATGCCACGCTCGCCCCCCCTCGCGGCATGCCACGCTCGCCCCCCGATCCCGGCATGCCACGCTCGCCCCCCGAACCCGGCATGCCACGCTCGCCCCCCGATCCCGGCATGCCACGCTCGCCCCCCGATCCCGGCATGCCACGCTCGCCCCCCGATCCCGGCATGCCACGCTCGCCCCCGATCCCGGCATGCCACGCTCGCCCCCGATCCCGGCATGCCACGCTCGCCCCCGATCCGGGCCGCCCCTCGCGCCTCCGATCCCTGCCGCCACTCTCGCCTCCGATCCCGTCAGCCACTCTCGCCTCCGATCCCGGCAGCCACGTTCACCGGCACCTCTGATCCCAGCAGCCTCGTTCACCTGCACCTTCGATCCCTGCACCTCCGATACCAGCAGCCACTCACCGACACCTCCGATCTCCAGTGCGCTTTCAGCATGTTAAAGCAGATCATAAATCCACATTGTTGTGAGAACAGCAATGCTCTTTTGTCACTGAAAGCTATGGAAATCACACTGACCATTGTTGGATCCGTTTTACATTTTTATCAGCATCGTGTGAACAAGCCCTACATCTGACCCTTTATAAATATCCTGGTTCTATTGAATATAAATGTGGTATTTACTATTGCAAATATACAGTTTGTTATAAGAATAAAAACAAATTGTGAAATCTGGAAAGTTTGAAAACGATTGATTTATACAGAAAAGTGCACATACCTTTGAGCGCAATGGTTCTGGGAATCCACCATAAGGAATTCCAACATAACCTTGCAGGTATTCCACCACAGAGAGTGGGAAGGAGAGTTCATCTGCCGTAGTTTCAACTTCCTCACGAGACAAACCATTGTGCACCATAAATTGTGCCAAGTCTCCCACAATCTTGGAGGAAGGTGTTACCTAGTTTTAAGAAGAAAAGAACCACCACATTACTTACTGTATATCCCTTTTAAGATCACTTAGGTAATGAAATCAGTGTAAACTGCACAGCTAAGGCTGGCTTTCAAAACTGAAAGAGAATGAAACTATTCCAAAAGCCCAGATATTTCTGTGGCAGACATTTAATTCCTTTATTTTATCACCTGCTGTTTTGAGAGGACCACTCTTCTAAAAGATTAATTTCACTTCAATGCTGCGTAATCAGCTTAAAGAGGTTTTACTGTGTTTCAAACTATTTGGAGTAAAACTTGGGATCCACGAGAATTCTGCTGTTAAAATCAGTGTCGTTCGATGACTTAAGATTTTTTTTTTTTGTAAAATACATGCTTATTGCATGGAAATTTAGACGTGTTTTTCGGATTTGGTTTTACACAAGGTTTGCAGTCAGAATGCAATTCATGCCCATTAGTTCTGGACGCGGATCCTCGTTCACATCTACATGCAACAAAATGTTTTGGCAGCTTATTGCATGAGGATTATAGCTATCCCAATGACATCAATAGTTAATTTACAACTTTTTCTGCATTGAATTCAACCAAAGAAGGCACACATTCAAAAGTTTTCTTAACTGTGTGTTGGTTTTGAAAACGGTGCACCGAAAATACACTATATATGAACTACAACGCATATTTTTTTTTAGTAAGGTCAATGTTAATGGTTTTCTTTCAGTTTGAAGATTTCAAGGTGAAAACCAAGTGGAATTCACCTAGAAGTCCTTGCTGTATGAACATACACTTACAAACTACAGTAGACTTTTCTCCAATTCAGCAGCTTTTTGTCCAAAGTCCATGGTCCTAAACTACTTTAGAAATTCAGACCCATTAAAAACCAGATCGTCATAGGACTCCCAAAGGTTTTCATGAGCAACAGTGCTCTAAATGCCAATAGCTTCGATATCATCTCGGAGGGAAACCGTCAGCTATTTTATGCTGCCGAACTACAGGCAGCATGAAAAAGCTGCAGATTGTACAGCCCCAATTATGAGGGTTTTACACCCTGTGAAGTTTGGCTGGATATGGGTAGAAACTACCGTGGTTGGAAAAGAGGAGTCTGATGTGTAGCTTCTTCACGGCCCTTCAGTGAAACAGACCGCGCTCTTCTACGTTTGTCTATAATGCGAGATCTCTCCCAGCTGCTGTGGATTCTCCCGGGCCCAACTACACCAGATGTTTTACCCAGAAACACTGCAGCGTTACAGGATAAAACCCACATGAAAAGGACTAGGTAACCTGCAGCTATTTTATGCTGCCTGTGGTTTGCGCAGCCTAAAGTAGCTGGTAGATTCCTTTTAGAGGGAGACTATCATTTTTACACATAATAGCGACGTGTCAAAAGTATTAGTTGGTGTTGATCTGGGTGCTTGGAATACTAACAGTATGGGGCAGAAGGTGGTCTATGGGTACCGTGCCGCTTCAATTTCTAATTGGCTCGCCTTGGATATATGGATTTATGAATAGTCTCAGCCTTTCCATGAATCTGTACAGCACACACTCCACTATGAGGACAGCAAATAGAAATTGGTGGGGTTCTCAACCCCCACTGACCAGAACTTTTTATGTTACTATAACACGTCAAAAGTTTTTTAAAATGATAAAATTGCCCTCTAAGGTTTTACCCTTAGACTAATACTAGTGGCAGGATTGTCTGACTAGGGTCAGAAGTACAGTATGTCTGTATGACAGGAGAGAACAATTATAAAAGAGAACTTGTCCATGACAAATTTTTATACATGTGATATGGAAGTACTAAAAGGATAGTATATGGTCCTCCAGTGAGGTCAGTGTGTTTAATCAAATATGGTTAATTATTAGAGAAGCTACTTATTTAATTAGAGGTCTTAATCTACATAGGTGTTAACATCGAGTCGTTTTTTGCCCATCTATCATTTCTCCTTCCAAAGCGATTAGAAACTGCAGCCAATTAATTTAAGATCCGAATCTGTCACTAAGCATTAATTAAAATGAACAATAATGTAGGACTTGAAGAACTCAAGAACTAATAAATTCATTAGAGCCTCAATATTCCATATGCATATTGCTTTAAACCAGGGCAATATGTACACTGAAAAGGTGGTTAGACCCCAATTAGGAAAAGCAGCACAGTGAATATTGCTCACGTTGGGCCAGGTCTCATAACAAATGTCAGACAGTTTATGATCTATTGAGAATCATGTTCTAGTAATTGAATTACATACTGCACTCTTTAAACATAGATGACCAGCTTAAAACTCAAATCAAAACAAGTTACGTGGCTTGTACTCTGATCTTACCAAGATAAAACCGTACAAAGCAGATAAACAGTCAATGGAGATCTACCTTTTTCACAATATAGATAAACTCCCATACTGATGTGACATTGGTGTTAATACAACAGCATAAAGTACAAAATTGGGGGTCCTGCAGTGGTAAATTACAGTCTACACACGATCAAGTTACTGCTGTGATATTTTCCGATATAAAAAAGTCTTGCTCCTTTACACTGAAAAGTTTTGGATTTCAGAATAGAAATTTCTGAAATCCAAGCAGTAAAATCATCACGTCCCATGTCACGCCTCAAAGCATAATACACAATTTATTTTAGAGTATAAATCTTACATGGACATTAGATATGTACTATCTGCACTAACAAGTGAATGTATACCTCTAAGTAATATTTATAATACAAATGTCAACATCTTCTGTTGGTCAATTTTAGATATGGAAATTAGATTTTTCTGGCTGTCTGTTTATAGGGAGGAATGAGGCTCCAATTTGACCAATTTGTTATAATGCCATGTTCGGTAAGCTCCCTATGGTGGTAGTGTCAGCAGGGCAGTAAAATACACCACTCACAAAAAGTTAGGGAATATTCATCATTTGGTTGAAATTTCAGGATAAACTTAATTTATTTTAATTTTTTAAAATGAACTAAATAAGACCATGCCATAACTTTAGAATGCACATGTCCAATTGTTCAGTCTTTCAGTACTTTTTGTACAATTTGCTGATCTCTAACAAGCCGCTTAATGGCAAAATTCACAACAGGAGCTTGATTCCTGAATCAACCAATACATGTAGGGGATCAATTAGAATTGGGATTTAAACAGTTCTCATCATGCTGTTCACATTTTGACATCATGAGACCAAGACAACACCTTACAATTGATCAATAGTACCTCGTCATTGTGAGGCTTCAAGCAGGATGCTCTCAGACGGAACTGGCCACTGAGCTTAGCGTATCACAGAGTGTCATCAGCAGGTTGCAACAGAGAGACTGGAAGGGCCACAGAAAGGTAAAGAAGTGGACATCCTTTGTCTACATCCCACACTGATGAGGAGACCTTTATGCATCAGCCAAGTTGGGTACCCTTGCCAGTCGTCTAGCATGCAGACCAAGCTGATGTAAACAGTTATGAATGGTCTGGCCTCTCACGTCCCTTAAACATGCCTTTAGTTGTCTGGCATTCATCATCTGGTTATGCAGGACATTGTTTACAATAAAGTGGTTATCAGTGTGTGATAGAGCCAAAGGATGTCCGTTTCTATGCCTGTGACTCAGTCTCTCGGTATCTGTTACAACCTGCTAATGACACTGAATCTAAGCTCAGTGGCCACTTCCGTCTGAGAGCATCCTGTTTGAAGCCTCACACTGGCAAGGTACTGTTGATCAATTGTAAGGTGTTGTCTTGGTCTCATGATGTCAAAATGAACAGCATGATGAGGTGGACTGTTTAAATCCCAATTCAAGTTGATCCCCTAAGCTTTTTGTTAGAGATCAGTAAGTTGTGCAAAAAGTACTAAAAAACTGAACAGTTGGACATGTGTATTCTCAAGTGAAAAGATGGTCTCAGTTCATTTAAAAAAAAGAAAAAAAAAAAGGGTCAAGAAATGTTATGTTCATCACGAAATTTTAACCAAAAGCCAAATATCCTTAACTTTTTGTAGTGTATATACTGCCTTTTTGTGGCCCTGGAACCACAAGCTCAAGTCCTATACGAGATCCGAAATTCATATCTTGTATATTTTAAAAGTCGCTTTAAATCGGTCAAGGAAGTGTTTCCCGCATCACAGCTCATCTCCACTGACATGGCTAAAGATTAGTTGCAACACCCCACAACATTTGTGGACAGCTGTAGCACCTTCTCTAAAACAAACAGCCAAGTTTTTTTTATGTTTTTTGTTTATATCTTTATTTTCACAAAAGCTGAAGCAGTGCTGATATAAGTGATAGGGGTATGCAAGATTGGACTGCTACCAGTTTAGGCCATAGACTAAAGAAATTTAAAATAAAGTAGTGTACCCTGATTGTTGCTAAAAATAAATTTTAGTGGGGAACCACAGTTAATTGATACCATACATACAATAGAAATGAACAAAAAGTACGTTAATGAGCAATGCTAGTATTGAAGACAATAGTTTCTTGTGTACAAATTGTAACCACTTTACTCCACTGTCTGAGGTAAAACCATGTACTTTCCTTATAATAGCTATATTGTAGACTTAACAGTCCTTTATTGGTCTTTACAGCCCACCTACATACCTTGATAACATCTCCAAGAAGTTTGTTGGCTTCAGCATATGCCTTCTTCACCTCCTTAAACTTGTTCCCCAAGCCCATGCTGTGAGCCTGGAAATGAAGATTGGTGTATTGACCTCCAGGGATCTCATTCTCATAGACATCCGCGTTTCCAGATTTCATGGTTGCTGTACAATCAAAAGCAGCATAGAGACCTCTAGCTACTTCCCAGTACTCACTGTAGTCAAAAACCTTCTCCAGCTGGATTCCTAAGGAAGGTAAAAACCAATACTATGTTCAACACAAAATCATTGAAAATGCAAGTAAGGGGACTAGACAAAAAAATGGCCAATTTTATTGTCACACTAACTGTACCAATTTCTCCATAAGCCGTTTCTGCTATAGCAGACAATCATTTCAAGAGAAGCTACCAAACCAAAAACACATCCCGAGGAGGAAAATAGGACTGTTAATGTGGAAAAGGGAATGTTATGGAAAAATCCTTTTAAAATGAGCTGCCCGCTCTAATGACTATCCTCGATCAGTAAATATTGAAGGAGTCTACATTACGCAGTTTCTCTTTTATTCACCTAGAAATGTACACAAAGCGGCAACTAGATGTCACCAGTTGTGCTCGCACTGTGGTAGTGCCCCGGTGTGTAGGACCATGCCTCTGACAAGGGCTATTATAACTAGTTGTCAATTTATTTAGTTTTACAAAGGAATAGTAAACTTCTAAGGAAAGATCATTAAGATGTTCGGTCATAGAGAATAGACTTCTATACAGCAACATACACAGTAGTAGTAAATGATCTTCTCTAGGCATTTAAGAAATCATTACATTTAGCAGAGTCTGGAGTTTGTTTTGGGGGACAGGTGAAAAGACGCACATTATTTGGCCTACTTAACCATTTCCTTTCCATGCATTACCATATACCACAGTTTGATTACCCTGGGCCTGATGCCTATTTTCACAAACTGTCCTGTCGAAGTCTAATCAATCACTCACTTAAACACAGCAACATCAAGGGGTGACTATCCTACTTTTCCAGGACTTTTTTATCAAATATTAGGGCCATTTAGACCCTACTCCCACGTAACATTTCAAAATGGGAAAATCCTATGGATGCCCGCCTCTTTAGATAAACAGCAGATGTGGAAGGTATCATTTCCAATTTCTGCCTTAGGAATAAACCAGCATAAGCGGTAACTGGACTAACTAGAAATGCTGGATGTGGCAACTGGAAGAATAATATCCAAGAACACCCACTGATCAGGCTCATTGATCATAGGCAAAGGGATTAGTGGGGCCTTAAGAAGCATCACAAGTTTTCACCAGCTTTTGACAGGTTGGGCAGGAGCAAAAGTAGTTCGCTATAATCAGTAACCATGTTGTGTGCCAGCTAGGCCTTAGTTATGTAGTCTCCAAATTTTCAGTCAGAGGAATCTCATTAGCAACCCTATACTAACAAGGCACAGTGCTGTGAGGGTATGTATTCGATTTCTGCATTTTTGTAACATTTTAAATGTTTTGGATCACAATCTGCTTTTAATACTCAGTACATGTTAAAACCGAGTATTATGCTTGCTATTGTTTTTGATGGAAACAAGTGACAGTTCACATGGATATCACCACAGCATAAAAAGGTTAAATATGAAATTTATTTCTGTCAAATATTAAAATGTGCATTTTTGGTCGGAAAGCCATGCCATGTGAACACAGCCTTAAAAAAAATTACCCAAGTAAATACAAAATGATGTTTAGCCTTACCTGGCCCTATGTGAAAAAGGAATGTCCTCTTGGCTACTAAATCAACCAGCTAACCAAATGCCACTGCCAACTGGATATAATTATTCTATGCACATCCAGGCATAATTGCGATCAGACTTGTTAACTCTAAACATCTCTTAAATAGAAGCTGCCTGGCAAAGAAGGCCAGAAAAGCTGCACATAGAGAGCGAACCTCCATAAAAGCCTTTATCCAGAAACGAGGTATTAGATTCTTAAGCAGTACGGCTCTGGGCTACAGCCAGAGCCGTCTTAAAAGCATTGTGGGCCCCTGGGCAGAGCTGTGCGCTGGGCCCCCCAACCAACGCAGAACACAGATGACACCTCACTTATACCAACAAGTAAACACCATAAAAACAGCAACACCGCAAACACCGTGCAAGTAAATTTTTTCACATTTCAACCCACTTTTTTTCTGATTCCCAGCACCTTACATGGTCCGTTCATGGCACCACTAAAACGAACATCTTGTCACACAAAAAAACAAGCCCTCATGTGTCTATGTAGATAAAAATAAAAAACACTCTTTATGCAGAATTGACATACCCCAACCGGGGCCGTATTTACGCTCAGGCTGCTCTAAGCTCTGAGCTTGAAAACGCCCCTCAACTAAAGAGATTCACACAAGTATTAAGTATGTGGCTTAGAACGAGGACTCAGATGTGTACAATGTGGCTTAGATACACAGGCCGCAGATGGTGTACAAGGATTGGTTAGAAACAGGCAGCAATGGTGTAAATGGATTGGCTTAGATACACGGGCCAGCAGATGGTGTACACTGGATTGGCTTAGATACACAGGGCCAGAGATGGTGTACACTGGATAGGCTTAGATAACAGGGACAGGATGGCGTACACTGCATAGGCTTAAATACGCAGGCGCAGAGCGTACAATGGATTGCTGATAACAGGGCAGAATGGGTAATGTTTGGCTTAGATACACAGGGACAGCAGATGGCGTACAGGGATAGGCTTAGATACACAGGGCAGCAGATGGGTACAATGGATTGGCTTAATACGCAGGGACCGCAGATGGCGTACATGGATTGGCTTAGATACACAGGGCGCAGATGGGTACAATGGATTGGCTTAGATACACAGGGACAGCAGATGGTGTACACTGGATAGGCTTAGATACCAGGGACAGGCAGATGGCGTACAATGGATGGCTTAGATACGCAGGGACTGCAGATGGTGTACAATGGATTGGCTTAGATACACAGGGCCAGCAGATGGTGTACAATGGATTGGCTTAGATACACAGGGCCAGCAGATGGTGTACACTGGATTGGCTTAGATACGCAGGGACGGCAGACGGCGTACAATGGATAGGCTTAGATACACAGGGACAGCAGATGGCGTACACTGCATAGGCTTATATACGCAGGGCCGGCAGATGGCGTACAATGGATTGGCTTAGATACGCAGGGACTGCAGATGGCGTACAATGGATTGGCTTAGATACACAGGGCCAGCAGATGGTGTACACTGGATTGGCTTAGATACACAGGGACAGCAGATGGCGTACACTGGATAGGCTTAAATACGCAGGGACGGTAGATGGCGTACAATGGATTGGCTTAGATACGCAGGGACGGCAGACGGCGTACAATGGATTGGCTTAGATACGCAGGGACGGCAGATGGCGAACAATGGATTGGCTTAGATACGCAGGGACGGCAGATGGCGTACAATGGATTGGCTTAGATACGCAGGGACGGCAGATGGCGTACAATGGATTGGCTTAGATTCTCAGGGACAGCAGATGGCGTACAATTGATTGGATTAGATACACTGGGACAGCAGATGGCTTACATTGGATTGGCTTAGATACGCAGGGACAGCAGATGGCGTACAATGGATTGGCTTAGATACGCAGGGACAGCAGATGGCGTACAATGGATTGGCTTAGATACGCAGGGACAGCAGATGGCGTACAATGGATTGGCTTAGATACACAGGGACAGCAGATGACGTACAATGGATTGGCTTAGATATGCAGGGACAGCAGATGGCGGACACCCCCCCCCACTCCTAACACCACCCCCCATTTTCCTAACACCACACCTCCCCCCCCCACTCCTAACACCACACACCTCCCCCCACTTCTAACACCACACACATCCCCCCCCCACTACCCCACACCTCCCCCACCCCTAACACCTCACCCCCACAGCCCTAACACCCCCACACCTCCCCCACCCCCTAAAACCCCATACCCCTAACACCCCCCCCCAACAACACCTCCCCACACATCCCTAACACCCCCCACACCTCACCCCACCCCAACACCTCTCCCCACCCCCCTAACACCCACCCCACCCACACCTCACCCCAAACCCCCCACCACCTCCCCCCACCCTCAATCACTCACTGGTCCAGAAGTACAGAGAGCAGGGGGCCGGGCATTCTTCAGCTCCTTCTTCAGCTGCCGATGGTATGCGAGTACAGGGAGGGGCAGCCCTGCTCTTCTGTGTCCCCAGAGGTCTTCTGCTCTTCAGTGGCGCGCACTGAAGAGAGGGAGGGTGGGAGAGAGAGGGAGGGGCAGGGCTCTATGCAGGAGTTCAGAGCTTCGCTGCAGACTGGCCCCTGCTTCACTCCTCTGCTGTGCTTCCCTGCCTGCGCTGTGAGGAGTAAAGTGCAGGCAGGGCACAGGAATAGCAGGGGCCGCATCAGGCATCGCTATAGCCTGGCCCCTGCTCTGACTGCCGCGCACGTCCCTGCGTGTGTTCACTGCCGTCTCTTCCATTGTGCAGGGTAGGCAGCTGCCCGAGAGGGCCCCCTGAGCTCGTGGGGACCCGGGCAAGTGCCTACCTGGCCCAATGGAAGAGACGGCCCTGGCTACAGCCACTGAAAAGTGATCAGCATTCATTTCCTTCAAATCCATTCTCGGAAGTACAGTACTAAGGATAATATCTATTACCCCTGCTTCTTTGAATCTTTTGACTGCTCTAATCCACAAATATTTGAGCTACGAGTACTGCCGAATTCATCCCCAACCCCAAGGTTTTTCCCGGCAGCACATCCTTAGAGTTCTGTTTCAGTAGATCCAGGCACACTACAGTGACTGACTTCAGTTTTTCCAAGCCTCACAGTGATCTGGTTGTATATAGTTAACAGCTTGCAAGTCAGCCATATTTTCTAGCTCTACACTTGCCACAAATTGCACACCAGGGGCTGGACCAGTAGGAGCAATTACTATCTCCCAAACTGTTGAAATGACAGCATCTTCAGCTATCACCTACAGCTGTGTTCCAGTACGAGTGGGTATAATAGGCCTTGATTTTCCTGATGTTTGGATTTCCCCCAGGTTAAAACAGAATTCTGGTCATTAGGAATTCCGTGATCCCTGTAGGAGTCGCTAATTTCAGCAACTTGCTCTGGTGTCCTGGGATCACAGTCTCAAATGAATAGTGGTACATTCACTATTTGATTGGATTTGTAAAGATTAGTCTTTTATCATCAGATGCTCCAGTAAATCCAGCTTCATTACAGATAGCCCTCAAATCTACTGATGGAAGGCTGCAGATGAGAATAGTTGTCTTGAGAAAGGTCACTGCTATTATTCCCAGGTACTTGTGATTTGACTGCAATGTCCATGGCTTGTCTCCTTAAAGCTGTGTTCACCTATTTAACAAGTGACCTGGTACTCCGAAAAAAGGTTTACCAAAGATTAACTCGCTTGGCTTCCAATATGCAAAGGCCATCTATGAGCAGGTTGCAAAACCAGGAAAGAAGAAAATATTTACATGTATGTTTTAAAGAAAAAAAAATCCTACCAGTCTACTGACTTAATGCACTCTTCAAGAAAAAAAAATGGCCACCACTCTGTCACTAAAGGCCCTTCTTTGCCAACATGAAGTGGGTGCAACTATAAGTACCACCAAGCCACAGCTCAATCTCACACGCTCATCACCAACATGCTGTAAATTGAATACATGACATTAAAAACAGCCCCAGACAGCCAGAAGCACCAACACTCATCACTTTACTCTTCCAACACAATTTACTCACAGGTATATGTTAATACAGCCAAAAGTTTAATGGTTCTTCTAAAGGGCTTATCCACTTTCCATAATAAAGAAATACTAGACTACTGGTGCCCAGTGCTGGGTCTGAGCAGCTCTGGGTTAGACAGACCGCATATGTCACGTCCAGGTGATGGGGTCCTGTGTGTAGGGGTTCACCTTGACAGATCTGGTGTAGGCACCAGGATCTAATCTGATGCCCCTGCCTCTGTCCTATTTACATGAGAAATGTATTGTTATAATAAAACAGTCTACACCAAACTTACATGTTTAACTGGTGCAGGTTTATTAGTATTCTTAAATCCTATATAGTCAGAAGTTAGGGCATGTCCCCACGGCACGGGTTTTCAGACGGTTTTTCAGACGGTTTGCGGTTTTTCAGACCGCCTGAAAAACCGGCAGAAAATGAGCACAATGGTGCTCTATGGAAAACCCGTGCAGTAGCCCCACTGCACGCGTTTTCCGTCCGGCGGTTTTTCCGCCCGCGGTCCAGCCGCAACACATTGTGGAAGCACAATCTTCTGCCCGGAATATGTGCTTCTCAGTGTGAAGGGGGAGGGCTTTTCTCCGCTCATCGCGGAGAAAAGCCGCCCCCCCCCCCCCCCCCTGCGGCCGTGGGGACGCAGGGGCAAACCGACCGGTATTTGTCCTGTGCCGTGAGAATGTGACCTTAATTGTATTACAATTGAATAACAGTTCAGAGTCTGAACATTATATGGGTGTTTGTAAATAGGGCGAGATGTTTATCATCTTGTCTCCAGTGTATGATTGAAAGATTTGAAAAATATAAAATGTTATAGAACAGAGACCAATATGCCCAAAACATGTTGCTTTCTTCTAAGAGAATGTGGTTATAAAAGAGACCTGCCAACTATCCTGCATGTCGAAAAAATTCTAGTTTGCCCCGAAAAGCAAATGTACAATCTCTACAATCTCTAACCTTAGAATTTCACTAAAAATGTTCTCCTATTCCTGAATGTACAAAAATTTTACACACACATATATATATATATATATATATATATATATATATATATACACACAACCAACACACACACACACATAAACACACTCACACAAGAAAACAACCACACACATAGTATGCTGTAAGCCAGCATTGTCAGTTGTACCTGATAAAACATTCCTAAAATATACTACCTCAAGCATAAATCATATTACTTAATTTATAGTTCAAAATTGGAGGTGGCACAAAAGGGGTTAGCTATAATGTAACCAAATAACATGCTGCCCAACTTGCCAGAGCCAGGCTTTATAAACAGGGTAAAATGCCAGCTGCTAATCACTGCTTAAGAGGCAGCACTCCCAGGGCACATGTAACACTTGCAATTTGTTGCTTTTAAAGCCCAGACAGCTTGCCAAAGTGAATGCCAGGGAGAGCACAGGGGGGACGTTAATACACAGCCACTATGAAAGGGATTCTCTTCATAAGTAAAGGAGAACACTTTAAGGGCCTATATCAGGAATGTCAATTTACATAGGTGAGCAGCAACCCAGAAAATCTAATTTGTACTGCCCATTTCCATAAAAGAGGGTCAAAGTTAGTGCGACTTTCAGCAAATACAGAACCATATTTTCTCCTTGCTAAGAAATATTAAAGATAATTAAAACAAGGTTTTACAGACAAAGGAAATTCAGCAATGCTAAATTAATCATCAGGTTTTTTTTTTTTTTAAATGGTCAATTACAACACTGTATTGCTAGTGTCATTATCTGGTTTGATGAAACAGGAAATAAAAAATTGTGAACTTCTGATTGTATGTTAGGGAACAGTTTTTGCAATTACTAAAATGAATTAAAATCCATTCATCATAGACTAAAAGGAAAAATATTCTGGCTGCCAGCAATCACCGCATACAGACTTCCTGTTAGAGTGGTATCAGACTGTAAGCTTCTCCTTGTGGTACACTGGCAGCCATTATGCATTTTTTTTTTAAACACTAAAGTTTACAGTTAAACCTACAGTTTTTTAAAGAAAGAAGTTGTCTGCAGAATTAAAATAAAAACACTACTGGATAGCTTTGTAAAGGAAAGACGGTAGCTGGACTTCAGTATAAGCAAAAAAAGGATTACTTATAAATGGGAAATGCCCAGAACACTCCTTATAGTTAAAATGAAGTAGTTATTCATCAATATTCATGGAGTAGTTGAATCGGTTGAACCGTAGCGTCATTTCCCTCGCTCTTCTCTAGGAGTTGTGTGGCAGCTGGTACAAAGGGAAGCTGATACCACACAGTCTAATTTCAAGTTAAATCTTTGGCTATGTGATCTGTTGGACACTGAAATAGAATTGCGGCACAATATGTAGCTCACACCCGTTTTCAAACATCTAGTAAGGTGATCATTACAAGGAGTGATAACATAAGATGCAAATTGTATCATAGGTCAATAAATAATAAAGACATCATACAAGTGCAGATATAATGAAATCCTTCCATGTTCTAGCATATGATGCACATTTAACATAAAGATATGATAAGTCAGGGGAAGCATCCATAATATTTTTTCTAACAACGTTACCTGTGTCTAGGTCTGTGCCCTTTGTACATGCCACCAAAGCCCCCATACTAGGCTGAGAAGTCATTCCAGACATGGAGTCAACCGCTACATCTACAATGTCCGCTCCAGCTTCTGCACATGCCAGCATAGAAGCCACTCCAGCACCAGCTGTGTCATGGGTATGCACATGAATCGGGATGTCTGGAAATTTGTCTCTCAGAGCTCGAATGAGCATGTCTGAAGCCTAAGGTTTCAACAATCCTGCCATGTCCTACAAGACACAAACCAGACATTTCTACTAAACAGACGTAGGGGTAGGGACATTTTGAGTTGCCTGATGTTTCTACTCCTGCTCATGTCTAAATAAATTCACAATTAACAAATAGTAGCAAATCATACCATATGAAATACATTTTTGAAATTGAAAAGCAACAATATTTATGTATTGTAATAGGTATTGTAATTGCCACAAATGTATTTACCATGCTGCAGACTGCTAGTAGGAAATATATAAGAAACATACATTTTTCAGATGCAAAAGCCATCACATTACTCCATAGTTTTATGTATGGTACCTTGATGCATAAGATGTGTGTTCCAGCTTTGACCAGCTCTTCTGCCAGATTTACATAGTAATCCAAAGTGTACTTGGTACGAGTAGGGTCAGCCACATCACCTGTATATGAGATGGCAGCTTCTACAACGCCACCAGCTTGGCCTGCCGCCTCCATGCCCAAAATCATATTCGGCAGATAATTCAGAGAGTCAAACACACGGAAGACATCCATGCCATTCTCTTTGGCCACTTCACAGAACCTGGGTAAAGAAAATCGGACCGCAATTAAACCAAAAATCAAGAAAAAGCCTAAACATTGAAGTGGAGGCTGGACAAAGTACCAGTGATCTCATGTATTCCATTACAAGAAAACTTACTTGAAAACGGCATTATCAGGGTAGTTTGTATATCCCACTGCATTTGCACCTCTGAGAAGCATCTGGAAGGGTATGTTAGGGATGAGTTCCCTTAATTCTTGTAGTCTCCTCCACGGGCATTCGTAAAGGAATCGCATAGCGACATCAAAAGTTGCACCTTTAATGTAAAGAATCAAAATTCAATTCTTGTATTATAGACAAACCATAACATGACACTCCAGTCAAACAGCAGCACTATACTGCAGACGCTTAAAACGCACTTGTCAGGTGGTTTATTCTGCCCTATTTGAGAGCAGGGTGTGTTAGAGGAAGAGAAGCTGAACTCTGTGTTATATAAGATTAAAGTGAGGAAAAAGAATTTGATACACTGGCTATTTTGCAAGTTTTCACACCTACAAAGAACGGAGAGGTCTGTAATTTTTATCGTAGAGAGACAGAATCTAAAACAAAATCCTGAAAATCACACCAGATTTTTAAATAAATTCGTATTTTATTGCAAAAATATAAGCATTTGATACAATAGAAAAACAGAACTTAATATTTGGTACAGAAACCTTTGTTTGAAATTAGAGAGGTCAGATATTTCTTGTAGTTCTTGACCAAGTTTACACACACTGCAGCAGGGATTTTGGTCCACTCCTCCATAAAGATGTTCTCAAGATCTTTCAGGTTTCGGGACTGTCGCAGGGCTACATTGAGTTTCAGCTCCCTCCAAAGATTTACGATTTGGTTCTGGTCTGGAGACTGGCTAGGTCACTCCTGGCTGTGCATTTCAGGTCAATGTCCTGCTGGAAGACCCAGCCATGACCCATCTTTAATGCTTTTTCTGAAGGAAGGAGGTTGTTGGCTAAAAGCTCACGATACATGGTATCAACCTTCCTCCCTTCAATACGGTGCAGTCATCCTGTTCTATTTACAGAAAAGCAGCCCCAAAATATGATGTTTCCACCCTCATGCTTCAGGGTTGGGATGGTGTTCTTGGGGTTGTACTCCTGCTTTTTCCTTCAAACACGGCGAGTAGAAGATACTAAAATGTTCTATTTTGGTCTCATCTGACCACATGATCTTCTCCGATGCCTCCTCTGGATAATCCAGATGATCATTAGCCTGGACATGTGCTGGCTTGAGCAGGGGGACCTTGCGTCTCCTGCAGGATTTTATTTCAGGGCGGCATTGTGTGTTACTAACAGTAATCTTTGTGACTGTGGTCCCAGCTCTATTCAGGTCATTGACCAGGTCTTTTTGCGTAGTTCTGGGCTGATTCCTGACCTCTCTCAGAATCATTCTTACCCCATGAAGCGAGTTCTTGCATGGAACCCCAGACCGAGGAACATTGACAGTCATCTTGTGTTTCTTCCATTTTCAACAGTTGTTGCCTTCTCACTAATCCTCTTGCCTGTTATCCTGTATCTCATCCCAGCCAAAGCAATTTAAGGAACGTACATTAGTCAAATATTTATAGCATATTGGGGCAGATTTATCAACACTGCCCAACTCTTAGACAGTATAAAGTTAGACTAGACAGTCTTACAATGCGCCACATTTATCATAGTGTTGTTAAATCTAGCACGTTAGAAAAGGGTAGTCTAACTTTACACCATTTTTAAGATGGCTTACTTTATGCCACTCAAGGTAGCAAAATTTTGGGGGGATTTATTGGCGCATGGCATTGCACACTAGGTCATGGTGCTTTTACAGTGGCCACACCCCTTTTTGAAGTGTCTAGAAACAGTCCAAAATGTAAAATTAATGTGGTGTAAAGAATGTTCGCCAATATTTTAAGCAAATTGCTCCAGAATTCTGTCACAATTACCTTGATAAATGTGCCCTATTAATGTTCCATCTAAGCACATCAGCATAATGCAATAGTAAACATCTACAGCCCCTAGCACATTACCACAAAGAGGACCGTTGTATGTGCTGATGGGCCGAAACCGCTGTAATTCTAAAAGTTTCTTTAAGATTGAGATCAGCCTCCGAGCTAGAGAAGATCCAAAAAAGTTATCATCTTCACTTTAGAAAAGCTAATCTGGGCCTCATGAGTCACATCTGTGTTTTGTTATTTTAATAAATATGTCTTGGACTCTTTACATTGGCCTGAAATTTTAAAAGGACTAACATTTATTGGAAGCTTTTCTTGCCTGTTTATTATGCCACACTAGGCTGAATGAGACTACACTCAATGGGCCGAGAAGGCTATTCACTTTTAGGCCTATCCAATACAACCATTATGAATGTCCAGTAACTATAGACTATTATAGGTTTAAATTTCATTTGATATAAGCAATGCAGGAGCTTACCTCCCCAGTTTTCCAAACTGAACAGATTGCTGAAATTGTGTGAGACAAATGGAGATATGTTTTTAAGGTCATGAGTACGAACACGCGTAGCAAGCAGTGACTGGTGGGCATCTCGAAACGTGGTGTCCATAAGCAGAAGACCGCGGTGCTTGCGGACAGCCTTTGCAAAACCCTCAGGACCCTCACGGAGAAGGATATCTCGAAAACCAGAAGGCGGCTCATCTTTAAATAAAAAAATAAAGGCGATAAGCAACACTGAAAATTATGGCATAGTTTACTCATAACACACAAAAACACAGTTGACACCAGAAGTTTACATACTCTATATAAAAAAAGACATATACAAAAGTTTTTCTTTTAATTTACATGGAAATTAGAATAAACCCTTAAACCCTTTTTTAAGGGGCCCAAATTTGGATTACCAAAAATTAAAATTTTTAATTTTTCCAAAAACCAGGAAAAATATGAGAGGGTTTTTTTTTAAAAGGCCTTTTTTTTTACTTTTTTTGCAAAGTTTAAAAGTTTACAAAAAATTATTATTACTTAGCCTTTTAAAAAAAAAATTTTTGGGAAGTCCAAAAATTTTGTCATGTCTTTGGAAGCTTCTGAATAGGTTTATTTAGCAAAAATCCAAACAGAAAAAAAAAGCTGCGGAAAGAATTTTTTATGCACACCAGAAACAACACTGCTTCTTCTTGTAAAAATTTAGGGGAAAACCCAGGCCCTCCCTACCGCTCAGGGGAAAGGGGAAGGTTTTGTGTCTCAGAGGGTGAAAAGTGGCTTTGGTTCCCAGCAAATGAATATCAAACCCAAAAACAAAAGCAAAAGGGACCCTTTTGAAAATGTGATGGGGAAGGGTTGGGAAAATTGTTTTTATTAAACAGTGGGAAAAGGGGGCCCCTTTTAAAACAAAATGGGGCGAAAGGCCATCCGAAGAAAGAAGCCTTTGTTTTTTTTTCCAAAAGAAACATTAAAAAAGGCCAGATAAAAGGGTTTGGGGAAAGCACAGAGGAAAAAGACCTACATTTTTGGAGGGAAAAGTCCCCGTGGCCTGACTAAAAATAAAAAAGAACTGTTTTGGGGCCCTAATGACCATTGTTTCGTTTTTGAGGAAAAAGGGAGGGGCTTGGGGGGGGAAACCCAAGAAAACGACCCCAAAACCCGGAACAAAACAGAGGTTTTTGGGCGTTTTTTTCGGGAGGAGGGACTTTGGTTTCACGGGGCACAAAATAAATGCATCATGAGGGTTTGGGAAAATTATGGGGGCCCAAAACTGGGAAACAAATCTCAGGGGCAGGAAGGGTTAAAACTTGGGGGAAAATTGGGGCTTTCCAAAGGACCCAAAGGGCCGAAGGGATACTGCCAGGGGTTTCAAAATGGCTTAAGGATAAAACCCCGTCAAAGTTTTTTGGGGTGGGGCCCTCCCCAAAGCCCATTTTCTTGGGAAAACTCAAAACCTAATGGGGGCGGGTTTTGGGGGGGGGGGTCGGTTTGGGGGGGGGCGGGGGGGGGGGGAAAAGGGGGGGGGGGCAATGGGGGCCAAGGCAAAACCCACAAACATGGTCAGATAAAACCAAATTCTTTCAGGGAGGTTGGGCCAAAAAATTTTTTACCAACCATTGTGAGAAGGGGTTTTAGAAGGGTACCAAAACGTTTGGCCCAAGTCATACGTTTTTAAGGGGAAAAGCCAACCAAATCAAAAGAAATGGGATGTTAAAATTTTTTACTTTAAAGAAAAATAATAAAAAAGCCTTTAAAATTTTTTTTTTAATTTTGGGGGGGGCTCTCATTAATTTATTTAGGAAAAAATAAATAATTTTTTGGGAATCCCAATTTTACCAAAAAAGGGAAAAGGGTTATTCTGATTTTCATGTCACATAGTAAGGGAAAACAAGCATAGGGTCTTTTTATATAGTTGTAAGTAAACTCTGGTTTTTTAACTGTAAACTTCTTTCCCCATGTCTTTAAAAGCTTTTTTTTTCAGGGTTTCCCGAAATTTTGGGATGTTTAAAAAAAAACCTCTATCCGAAAAGATTTCATAAGGGGCATGGGAAAACGGGTCTTTTCCCAGTTTTTTACTGAAAAGTTTTCCATGAAATATCCACCCCAATTTAAGGGGTTTTTAAAAAATTTTTTTAAAACATTTTTCAAAGGGGAAAAATGCACAGGGGAAAGAAATAGCTAAGGCTAATTTTTTTTTGACTGAAAGCCAAATTTTCCCCGGGCCCACTGCCCAGGGAAATTTAAATTTTTTTAAATTGGTATTAAATCTATTTAAGGTTTATTTAAAAGCGAACATTTTTTTCATATTACTTTTCATTTGAGATGGGGGGTTAATTTTGGGGGGGAAACAAAAATCGGATGGGTTGGCTTTTTAAAAAGGAATGGGTTTTTAGTTGGTCCAAAAAAATCCCTCACGTGGGCCTGCAAAAAATGTTTTTGTTTAAAAAAGTCAGTCTTTTTCCCCCTTTCCCGGGGGAAATTTTTATTTTTTTTTAAACCTTTTGTTCCATTTACCATTTTGCAATGAATATATGAAAAGGGATGGGCTAAACCTGTTTTCATGGTTCAAATTTTTTACCCAGGGAAAATGAAGGAGCTTCTTGCTCTGTTTCCCGTATGGTCGTTTTGATTGAAGAGGCGGGTTTTCAAACAATAAAAATTGGGGTTTTTCCAAATTTTTCCATGCAGGGAAAATTTATTATTATTCAAGAAAATTTTTTCAAGAAAGGGAAAATTTGTTCCCGCAAGAAAAAAAAAAAAAGGTTTCATGTCGGGGTTTTTTAACATTGTATCTGAGTTTTTTAGGGGAAAAAATAGCGATGTAACACACTAAAGAAAAGAGCAACAAAGAGACAGATCTTAAGCTTCCACTTTCAACATTTCCCTAAAACTCTAAGCAACTTTATTTTTAGCTGAACTGTTAGGCTTTTTGGTTTTAACAAACAAAAAGGGCAAAAAAAAGCCCTCCCAAAAAACCAAAAGAAGGCATTTTGACCAAAATTTCTGGAACCCGGGGGTTTTTCTTAAAGGTTTTGTTTCAAAAGGGCCCCGGGTTGGGTTTTTGGATTTTTCCGGTTTAGCCCCGGGGACAATTGTTTTTACAGGAATCCAAACGGGGGAAAATTTTTGGGGGAATCCCGCAAAAAAACAGGGACTTTTTCATATTTTTGGGCCGGGGTTTTAAAACAAAACAAAAAGAAATCCCTTTGGGTCTGTAGGAAAACAGGGTTCCCGGGGGTTTTTTAAAATAACCCAAATTCCACCGAAAATTTAAAAGAAAAAACCCGTGTGTGTAACTTTTAGGGTTACTGGAACAATGTATAAACAAAAATGGCAAAACTTTCCACATTTTACAGATGGTCCAAAATCGGAATCAAAGAAATCCCCTTGGAAAAATTTCCCCTTCAAAAATCATTTGGGGAAAAAAATCCCGTGTGTTTCGGCACTTAAAATTTTTCCATTAAAACAATAGAAAACCAAGGGACCCCTTTGCAGCCAATGGGGCCAGTCGGTTGCCGCTGGTGTCTATTATGAAATGGATTTTTTTCCACCCCAATGATTGAGGCTCCAAAGAGAATCTCAAACGTAGATCTGAACCTGGCATCATACAAATTTTTCATCCAAATTTTAAAAGGGGAAAAACCTTTTAACCAAACCCTGGGGAAGGTCAAATATTGGGGGGTAATGGAAAATTTTAAGTGAAATTTTTACGAGGCTGTTTTAAACCCAGCTTACTAGTTGTCATTCAAAACTTTTCCAGTTTTGGGGGTTAAGGGGTTATATTGGTCTGGAAAAGCTAGAAATACTCAGAATAATTTTTTTTGTAAAAGTGTGCCCAAAATTGAATGTACTTTTGTAATCTCGGGAAAAAGAAGGCAGGTTTCTTTGGTCTAACAGTTATATCCCATTACCCGGTTTCAGTTAAAACCCCACAATTTCCAAACTAACAAGGAAAAAATGAGAAAACTACCAAAAAGGGAGACCATGGATTTTACCCATTTTGCCAAGCACAAAAATTCCTTTTTAAAATCAGAGTCCCCGGGGACAAAATTTTTTGTATAGTACAAAAGAGCTTTGTGAATGCATTTTTATTAGATGTTGCAGAAGATTATCTGAAAGGAAAATATGGTGTGAAAGAACAAGGGCAAGAAAGGAGGAATAAAAAAAAAAAAAGGCTTTAATAGAAGATTGAGACTTGAACACACAGGATGACGCCAATGTTCCCCTTTTTTTGACTCCCAGGAGGGGTTCTTTTTCCTTTCATCCACTGTGGTCGCTTTTTTAAAAAGGCCTGTTAAAATTTGAGCCGGATGATTAAAGGCCAGGACCGGGGAAAAAGTGGGGGGGAGTGAAAAAGGGCATGGTTTTATGAAAATCAGGCTCTATGGGGCGGCCTTTTTTGCTAAAAAGAGAGACAATAGTCTCAAAAAGGGTTTTTGTTTTGGGAAATTGTGCTTATGTAGCATGTTGTTTTACCACGACCAAGGGTTCCAGGGGTTTTTCAGAAAAGGGAAATTGAAAACAAATGATTCATTTCCCCTTTTGGTGACTTTTATTTTCCCTACTAAGAGCCCTTTGGGAACAAAAAATGATTCAAATGCACTAAGCTTTAAAGATAAACCATCAGCTGTCCCCTTTGGGGGGGGTTCACATGGGTTTCAGTTCCCTTTTGTTTGCTGATCATGGTTTTTATGTGCTTGTGAAAAAGAAGGATTTAAAATTGGGATTTTAAAAATTGCAGCATTTTCCCCTAAAAATTGTTGTGGGGTGCAAAGCAATTTTTGGCCCGGGGGTATTCACAATAAAAAATATTTTTTTTCTGAAAAGATTACACAGCAGATACTGAAAATCTGGAAAATAAGAGGCCTTGAACGGAAGAGCCTGAGTGGCCCCAAGCTGCAAATTCTGTATTGCAAGATGATATAAACAGCACTTTGTATTGTTTTGGTTTAAAAATGTTTGGGTTTTTTTTGTCAATTATTTATGTCGTTTTTCAATGCTTACGGGGAAACCAACCAAAATCCCATTATTTTTTTATTATTGATTCAAAGGTTGTGTAAAAATGTAGGAAATATTTACTCAAAATCAACTAAGAAAAATTTAGAAATTGGGGTTTTAATTTTGATTTTAAAAGAAATTTAAAAAAAAACCAAAAAAATATAAAATTAAAAAACAGTCCATAAAATAAAAAAATAAAAATAAAAATAAAGTGACCATATACAGTATTAAATTAAGGTGTGTTGTGTAATTTTTGAATTCCCCGGGGGGTCTTCGAACTTGTAAAACGGGTCTGGTTTTTGCCCTATTTTAAAAATTTGGGAAGTAGTCCACGGGGCCTTTGGGTTTGGGCCCCATGGTGGGTTTTCCCCTACTGAACATGAACCAACAGAAGTGAAGGAGAGAGTTGTCAAAGAAGATTAGAAACAAAATTATGAAGATAAAGGCTATAAAGACCATCACCAAATAGCTTGATTTTACTATAGTTGCACATATTATTCAGAAGTTTAAAGGGGTTTTGCCACCATGTAATGTTGACGTGGGATCCTCCAAAATGGGTATTTAATCACTTTTCTAAATATATGCGATTACAAAAATTGCAGTCAGAGAGCTACAGGCTGCCTTAGAGAACACTTCTTATCTGATGAAAGGGAGCTGAAGAAGGTTTCAAGGCACCGGGTAGAAATATGTTGTCTTGTGTACAGAATCCACTAGTTGTAGTTTGATTATTTGAGTGAACATTTCACACGATCCCTTATGCATGGCTCTGTGCTCTGGCTGTGTCTCTCGCTCTCTCAGCTCAGCCTGGCTTGTTTACAATTGCTTCTTAGCAGATAAGGTACGTCCTGGCAAAACCCCTTTAAAGTCGATGATACTTTAGCCAACCTCCCTAGTCATGCCTGCAAAGAAACTGTTAATTAAAGAGATCGATAATATGAATGGTAACCAAAAAGCCCAGAACAACTTCCAAAAATGATTGAGATACATTGAACTTGGTGTTTACCTCTGTGTCAGATCGCACCATCCATCTCAGTCTTTGCCAAAGTAGACTCTGTGTAGCTCACAGACCTATGTATTTCCATGGTAATAGACCAACAACCGTAGAATAAATCTAATCTTGCAGTAAAACTACCAGCTTCTCGGTAAAAGCACATTTGTAGGGTCCCAAGAAGTAGAGGACAGATTAAAGTAATAATGACTGCAATATCTGACTACAGAGGGTTTGTTTGTATACTGTTACCATTGAGAAGCAGTTTTCTATTAGCACTGTAGGTATAATTTTCTATTTTAGACACACTGAGGCAATAAAAAAATGACATGGAGGTAAACCTACACTGTTACAGTAGGTGTACCCTAGGTCAAGGATATGCAAAGTTTTTTTTAATACTAATTTATGAAGACATTTGCATGTTAGATTTTTACAACACTTGTACTGCTAGCATATGTCTCTATCCTGCTTCAGTCTTTACAGCAGAAACAAAAAAAACAAAGACAAATCCATTATAAAACCAGTAGGTGGAAACAAAAAAAAGAAAGTCAGATTTTTTCTATTCTTTTCTGTGTTCATCTATTGAATATGATAAATCTGCTATTAGAGGTAGTTTATGCCTTTAAAAGGGTTTTCCTACCAAAGTACGAGATGGTACATTGGTAGGATCCCAACCTAGTGCACCACCACCCAATTGAAGGCCTTGTTCAAGCAATGGATTTAACTTAATATGCAGTGGATTTTGCTGCAGTTATGGGAGTGGATTAACCCACTGAACGGGACATGAAATCCACCTAGAATCTGTGTCAGCGAGTGTCATTTTTTATATTTCGCATCTGTGAGCAGGGCAATCTGTGGAAATATTCATAGTTTGAACTATGGCACAGATTCCTATTGAGACCTAACAGGACGTGGAGTCCCAAGGGAACAAGGCCTTAGAATGAAGATGCTCCTTCATTGATATTCCCTGCATAGCGATATTCCCAGCCATACGGATTAGTCAGGTCCTATATGTAGCATGGTGACTTTCTTAATCTCTTCACAGTAGATGGAATCTTTCGATTCTGCGTCCTCTGGTGAGACTTCATTATCATGCGTTTAGAGGCAACATTAGCTTTTGCTGTGACTACTACTTTACAATATTGCGCTGGATGTTGGGGGAGAAAATATTTTTAGTGAACTATTATAGGATTCTATCATTCAACGACATAATAATTACTAGAACACTAGTTCAGAGCTCTAGTATGCAGCACTTTGCTCAAGTCAGGGTATGAGAATTGTACATCTGCTCATTTTTTAACCAGTATGCTATCCTTTAGCAAATTGCACTTTCCAGACCAACAGATTCATTTATAAATGAAGTGCCTTGTGAAGCACAGCAGTAAATGCTTCTGAATAATCTACAAACACTGCTATCAACTGTCCAATTTATTTTTTGATAAGATCATGGCTTTCATAAAGCTATGCTGATAGTTGCTTATCATATAACTTTCTACAAGACATTCTTGAATGTGGTCCCTTAAATAACTTTCATGCTGTAGATGCTAGACCTGCAGTATGTAGAGGAATCTACATCCTCTTAAAGGGGTTGTCCAGTTTATAAAATCCATCTTCACATATCCTTTTATTGTAATCTGGGTTAACAAAGGGGTGTTCCTCTGTTCAGGATCCTCAACTCTCGGCCAGAGTGGAGAGCATTATAACTGAACGCGCCTTGCCCTTGAGGACCTGCCCATTCCTGAATTACATGGACAACCGATTAATTTGAATGGGCACTGTGTAATACTTCATTTCCCTAGTGATAGCACTGCAGGGAAAAAATATTACCAAGGATTTTCACATTACAGTGGATTGCTGGGGGTTTAGCAGTAGGACCCTTTGTGATCATCTTAAGGTCATGGGACTTTTCTAACAATTTGGGACTGTCCAAAGCAGAGAACAGGTCCACTGTGTTTTTGCTGGCCCAATGCTACATATTCTACCAGTTGGTTTGTAAAGTTTTCTTTTAAGCCGGGAACAATAGAATTGTGAATATTCAACTACTTTTAACATCCAGAAGTAACAGGTAATAATACTTGGGTACTAATATATACCCAGCTACATACGGTACCTGTAGCTCCCCATGCACCATTTATTAATGGTCCCCAAGGCTCTGTCCTATTTATAGCAATTACGAGCAAATCTCTGATTAACAGATGCCGGTGCCCCCCAAAGCAAATTGGTTTTTAAGGATCTGAACGGTCTTGGATGAGTATAATACGTTTTTTGCAGGCCCCCGAATGTCTTCTACACTGGTATAGTGCCACATAGTGATAACAATGACTGCCAAGCTGGGACTCAAATACATGTGGCAAAACTCCCAGGGCAGCAAGAAGACATGTTAAGTCTAAAACTGTCCCACTGGGTCCAGTCTGATTTGAAAGGCGCTATTAGTAGTTAGGCATATAGAAAATGAGGTGGTGGCAAGTCTGTGGTTGTAGGGAGTATAGAGGATGAAGTGGTGGCATGCTGGTGGTTGTAGGGAATATAGAGGATGAAGTGGTGGTATGCTATTGGTAGTCAGACATAAAGAGGATGAAGCAATGGCTTCATCTGGTGGTAGTCCGGCATATAGAGGATGAGGTGGTGGCATGCTGTTGGTAGTTGGGCATAAAGAGGATGAAGCAATGGCTTCATCTGGTGGTAGTTCGGCATATAGAGGATGAGGTGGTGGCATGATGTTGGTAGTTGGGCATAAAGAGGATGAAGCAATGGCTTCATCTGGTGGTAGTTCGGCATATAGAGGATGAAGTGGTGGCATGCTGGTGGTTGTAGGGAATATAGAGGATGAAGCAATGGCTTCATCTGGTGGTAGTCCAGCATATAGAGGTGATGATGTGGTTGGCATGATGTTTGGTAGATTAGGCATAAAGAGGATGGGAAAACAATGGCTTCATCTGGTGGTAGTCCGGCATATAGAGGATGAGGTGGTGGCATGATGTTGGTAGTCTGGCATAAAGAGGATGAAGCAATGGCTTCATCTGGTGGTAGTCCGGCATATAGAGGATGAGGTGGTGGCATGATGTTGGTAGTTAGGCATAAAGAGGATGAAGCAATGGCTTCATCTGGTGGTAGTACGGCATATAGAGGATGAGGTGGTGGCATGATGTTGGTAGTCAGGCATAAAGAGGATTAAGCAATGGCTTCATCTGGTGGTAGTCCAGAATATAGAGGATGAGGTGGTGGCATGATGGTGGTAGGCATACTGTATAGAGGAAGAAGTGGTGACATGCTGTTGGTAGTCAGGCATATATAGAAAAAAGTGGTGGCAGTTGGGCATATAGAAGTTAAAGTAGTAGTAAAAACCATATAGAGAATAAGGCAATGGTATCCTGCTGGTATGGTGGAATACACATCCACACCAAAGTGGAAGAGAAAAAACAGAAAAACACTAGAGGGAGAGACAGACAAAAAGGAAGGATAAATGCAAATCCAGAAGACACACCGCTCCTCATTACAGACATGTCCAATGTGCAGCATTGTCCCACATCATGAGCTACAGCTCCAGTCACAAACATAGCGAGAGGTAATGGAAACAAAATCATTCAAACAGCTATCGATGGAAACAGCAAAGATTTTAGGGACATTGCAGAACGCACAGCAACAGTCCTGGGCCTGCAACCAAAAAACAGAAATATCCTGCTAGATCAAAGACAGTTAGGAGATATGGTGCATCAAGCAGGGAGGAAAAACTGTATAATAATAATCTCTATTAATATAGCGCCAACATATTCCGCAGCACAAATTAGAGGGTATACGTACAGACAAAAAGGGACCTCAAATTTTTCATGTATCCTAAGTAGCAGAAATGATTTTTCAAAAATTCCTATGTGTCTTTTGATTGCTTTTTAGTTAATATTGTGCTGCTGGTATTGGCATATGTATGTATATTGCTGCCACACCAGGGGGCACCTATGCAAATTTTTTTCAAAACAAGTTTTTGGGATGTGCAAAACCAAATATTGTTTTCTAGATCCAAGACAGTTGGGAAGTATGGTGCATTCAGCAGCGAGGCAACACTGTGTAAGGATCATCTTTATTTATATAGCACCGACATATTCCGCAGACAAAAAGAAAAACATTATACATTACAAAGCTACTTACAGATGAGACACATGGTTTGAGGGCCCTGCTACTGAGAGCTTATGATCTAAATACACTCTGCATCTGTGTAAGAACCTCTTTCCTTGGAAAGTGAGCAATAGATGTCTGTCAATCAGTGACTGACACAGGAGAGGAAGCTTCTAGCAGGAGCCTAATAAACCAATCCCACAAATATGGATCAGCAGCGTCCATGTAGCACCATACATTTCAGTATAATCCTCAGATTGGGACGGCATATTTACAGCCCTGTCAATGGTGTGTACGACGTGACCGCATTACCTTCAGAAGGGGCTTTATTTACTTATTTTTTAATATGGGAATAGTCCTTAACAAGGTCGCACCACCACAACACGGAGAGACGGAGTATGTTCCAGGGTGTGACTAATGAGTGGGCGATAACCCAGATGATTTGACGAAACGGCATGTGCCAACAAAGCGGACAATTCAGGTCCAACACAAGTCTAGAAAAACGAGCAATCTCCTAAACAGTTTCCCTAAGAATTCCAGGCACTTTATCTCTACATCGTTTTGTGCAAAAATATCTTGGAACCCAAACCTTCAGTGCCCTGTCAAGAATAAGAAGGGTCCATGAGAAAGCCTCCCACTGGGTGATGATTTACAAAGGGAGCTGTCACACAACAGTCATCTTCATTCCTATTAAAGTGTTAAAAAGGAATCACAGCTTAAGATGCTGTGCAGGCACAGCAGTGCGGCTGGGATAAAAGCTACTTTCTTTCCCCTCCTCCTTCTCATTCTCTCCTCCCTTCCTCACTGTGCCCTCCACACCCCCAGGCTGTTCGCTCTTTCGGTTCCCTCTCACAGCTCAGCTCCTCTATTTTACATCCAATCTGCATTGTTTCTGCTTTCACCTGAATTGGAAGGGGTGAAAGATGCCACCCACCGGAGCAGTGGAATGACAAGGAGGAAAATTTGGGTAATCCAGGGAGTGGAGTTAAAACCATTTCTCACGACGGGGCTACGGCGAAGGGGCTACAATCTGTACATGGTCTTATTTCAACATCACCTTTCTACTTGTAAGGTTTTTCTAGAAACAAGGAAACCTGCAGAAAAGAAGAAGGTGGCTCTGACACCATGATGCTCTCATTCTCAGATGCTTCTCTCTTGCACGACTTCAATCTCAACCTCTCATATTTTTCACTTTCCAGTCTGGATTTTAACCCATATGCAAGCTGCAGCAATTCTGGCTCTGGATTTCTGGCTGCTATGATATCAAACATCTTTGCTTGATCCTTTGGAAACCTTCCGCAGTTTTGAGTTCTTCTAAATGATATATGTATCTGATAGAAATCAATGAAGATGTCCACTCAGCTTGGCCAGCAATTTAACCCTGTAGCTTCCCATTACATTTGTTTCTTATTGATAAGTAAATGAAATGAAGACATCGGTTCTTCTGCCTCCTCATATCTGGACCCTGGGATCCCGTGAGCAGGCAGATTTCCTTCCCCAGGATTTACACTGGAAATATGCTAGTGCTACTTTTATATCATTTGCTGCTTGCTCATGCATCCTTGTGACTCACTGACCATAAACCTCACCTATATGAGGAATATACACATTTTACTGCAAGCAAGAGAGGATCCTGCCTCCTTCTCTAATGGGTTAACACATCTATGAAGCAAAGATTAAGACGCTGGGAAACATTGATGCCTCTAAAATAAGTCTTCTGTGCGGATCTTTTCTGGGCTCCTGACTGGGGTCACATTCAGGCCCAAATTGTTTGGGAAATAATGGGGCTGTGCCATAGGATTGGTCCTGCACATAAGGTCCCATCTCTCCTGTGGGATCTGTCAGAGGGACAGAGAGAGAGAGGACTGCAGTGAAGAAAACAGGACGTTGACCGAAAGGAGGAAAGATTTTCAGTATTAAAAAACACAAAAACCCCTCTGCTCCGTTTTGTGCCCCTGGAAATGCCCTGCTCAACACAGATGTCCAGTACACAAGGCCAGAAGGGCAAAAGAACAGTCACAACGGAGGAAGAACAGTGAGGAAAGGAGGACCACGCAGGTATCTGAGAAGGAAGTGTGTTTAATACGGAAATACTGGCTATGTACTGTAATGAGTGTATGAGAGCTATCTACCTATATATACATATATCCAGTGATCTATGAAGGCAAAGTGTCCAGCCCTTCTTACATACCTCTGCCTGGTAACTTGTGCGTATTATGTGTGCCTGACTATCAGCGCTAGCCAATGGAGAACGTAACTAGTACTGATAAGGGATGTGTGTGTGCAGAGCTCCAGCTATTACAATATACACTAGATGAAAGCTAGACACTGTAGACTGTTGACATAGAAACTGATAAGAACCGTAGGAAATATTAGGAATAATGGGAAAAGGATAAATGTGCCGTCACTTGAAGAGAAAGATCTTAAAATGAAGCAAAAAACCAGGTGTAGACCTCCTATAGGGACCAAAGATGGGGACATACATGGGTGAGGCAGAAGGGGGCTCTGAACTTTAGCCATCATGAGAAGGTGCAATAAAGCTCAGATATGGCCATCTACTAATACACAGTATAGGTATTTCAATCACCTGAAAACCTCAAAGGGAACAAGAAGTAGAACTCTGAAGGTCTATTACAGGAATATAGAGATGAAGAAGTAACACACCCTGACATATGACTCCAACCATTCTAGCACTATTACATTGGCCCAGTCTTCAATCATTCATGTGCCGGTGTCCAGATACTTGTTCGTTTTAGCGACTAGATCACAATTTTCTTCTTTAACATGTTGGGATAAGAAAAAACAATCTTGTGCTGGTGGCTGCTGCAGACAGCAGGGATATACAGAATCTACTCTCGCCTATATATAGTGCTCACATCAGTATGCACTGTGACACTTACGTGAGGACTGCAGCAATATAATCAAGAGAAGAGAAAAGAAAATCAATACACTAAAACAACACAACTGCTGTCTGGGGTCAATGCCAGTGAGACTGAAACCATCTGAGTAGCTAGACACAAAGCTGGGAATGATACCTGTAATATTGCCATAGGCAGGTACAGGTAGAAATGTGTGCAACGTCCTGGTCACCGTACAAACTTGTGGACTAGGAAAAGGGCACGCTGGATATTAGCAGTTATGCAGTTCAATATCAAGTGACTAAAACAAATAGGTGACGCACAAGACTCCAGAGCCGGGTCTCCGAGGACTCAATCAGGAGAAGGACCCAACATCTAGTATTATTGGGACTTGTCAGCAGGGGGTGCTGCGTCACATCAGAACATGGCGAGGAGGCTAATGGAGGGAGGGCCGGTTCTAACAATTGACTGAAATTAATATTTCATTATTCCAGCACTGACAAGTTATTTCAGAGGTCTCTCTGGTTAGCCCCGGCCTGTGAAGCAATTATGCATCTGCCACGTCAAGGGTTCTGAAGCAAAGCACCCTTTCACTTCCAACTAGTGTCACCTACTCAGGGTCCTTTGTCATAAGACAGCATTCATTCTCATTACTTTTCATCAGAGGCTTCTGCTATTGCCAGGACTGATGTCCATCTCCTGGCAAAGCACAGTCCTGCATAGCAACCATTTGCTAAGCAACAAGGAAGCTGCTGAAGCCTGCTCCGCAGGTGCCGAGGAGCTATTTATCACTCTGCAATAACAAGGTCGGCTCAGTCCTTAAGAGGCTTCCATACCTAGGAAACATCCCAGAGCAGCCAGAGGTTTTAGCTTCCTGAAGGTATTTTCATGGACAAGTGAAGCTATGGAGAGCCAGCTGGTTCCAGATTTCCTTTATTACAGAGTATCAGATATCGTAATTGATCTGCAGGGCTCTTCACACAAAAGGAGAGATGCGCCATAAGATTTTTCTCACTGGTTCTTGCATGGAGCAGAACTGACTATTAGAAAAACCCCACCCTGAGCAGTCTCTGCGGCGTCCTACCTACACTAATAGAATAGTTATTTTGATGTAGCCATCATATATACTTACACATGCTAATCTACCTTTGGAGGCCTAATTACAGTGGTTACTCAACATACAATATTAATTGGCTTTGAGATGACCATAACTCTATGGAAAACAGGTAATTGGTTCCAAGGCCTCAAATGTCACCCAGCAGAGCACAAAATGAAGATTAAAGAACATTAGGCTGATAATGAAGGAAAATAAAGTCCTTACATATAATAGTAAGGGCTGCCCGAAATCTGCTGTTATGTTGAGGATAGGAGCTTCTTTGGGACAGGAGTCCGTCACCTGGTTCCTTGAAGGAGCCAGTCGCCATTTAAAGAGCAGTACAGAACATGTAGTACCCCAATGTACAGTAGAGAGGCGCTACTAGACCGCCAGTCACTGCATGAACTTGATCTGTATTAGTGTTGAGGTTCATATTCATTGGCTGGATCAGTGTCTAGGACTTTGTATCTATAAAGCCACACAACATATAGTGTCCCGAGAAAGACCAATGTATGGTGAACATTGTATCCTGAAGCCATTGTAATTTGAGGGACCACTGTAATGCTTCTGTGTTGCTATTATCTGCATGGTATCTATGTGATAAGCAAGCACACACACTTCCTAACCAAGAATAATGTATAGACATGTTCTCATTAATGTAAGCCCCGATCATTAGGCCCTGATTATCGAGTACACTGTAAGGAACAGCTGGATCATATTGATTAGTGAGGGATGCATGTAGTCAGAAGGAGCATAGCAGCCGCCTAGGGTGTATGTGCTGCACTGACGTGAGATGTTGAAGGTTAGAGACAGATCCAGGGACAGATTGATATTAACCCCGACACTAAGCTCCCGGCAAAGATCTCACTCCCGCCTGGGAGTTTGTGCAGATACTCAGATAAAGGGGTCACAAAGCTAACTGTCAACTGGAGACAAGGATAGCAGAGGAAAACAGGAGAAGAAGAAAAGGAAATAGAAGAAGTGGGAAGAAAGGAGCTGAAATAAGGATGAGAAGCAATAGGAAGGGTGCATAAGCCTCTGGTTAATGTCTACATACACACGCGTGTGCTTAAGAGTCAGTAAAAGGTTGTGTTTGTCGAGTGTTGTGGGTCTTGCTGTACTGTGGTGCTTGTGTCCTCAGGGTCGGGGGGGATTGTCAGTGCTGTTGCCTTTGTGTGTGGGCAGCAAGAGCCGAGTTCCTGTTTGTAATGGTCCTTGTCTCAATTTGAGGAGCTGGAACAGGCTGTCCTGGAAGCCGTGTGTTGACGTCACGGTGCTGGAGCATTGCACGTCGTATGGGTGTGGATAGGCCCATATATAAATACATTTTTGTCACCTTGAGCACCTTCGAGAGAAACACAGTTTAGGAGCGTAGTGCATTGGAAAGTGTTTATACCCGGACACTTAAAAAGTAGGCCTAGGCAGTGGTCCTGGGAGAATGCAGGTTACTGTGGTGAGGCCAGAGTTCAGATGCTCCAAAAAGCCACTGCGCTATCATAGTAGGAGCGTAGCCCATTTGGGGGCCTAGACCAGCTGGTCAGCAACACAGTTCCTGGCAAAGATGGGAAAACCGGCTTGGCCGGACTACAGAAGGAGTTCAAACATGAGTGAACAATTGCTCTTTGAGCACTGGTTTAGGTTAATCAGTCCATTCTTGAAATTCAACAGTGTTCCATGATTTAGGTGCAGGCGTTGTAGGAACCACAATACTGTGTGTTGGCCTAGAGTTACACACTGTGGGAGGCAGAAGAATCAAGAAAACGTAAACTAGAGCCTTAGGATCCGTCCACACGGCATGGTTTCTTGGTCGGATTTTCAGACAGTTTAGAAACCGTCTAAAAACAGACGAGCACCCATTCCCATAGACTTTAATTGAAAATCCATTCGGCAGTCCACACTGATTGGATTTTCTGCAAGACAGTTTTTCACACCTCTGGTGGTCCGAAAAACTTAGAACATGTTCATTCTTCTGCTCTGTTTCCATACAAAAAATTTAACACTGAAATCAATGGAAACCGAGAAGATAGTTAGTGAACAGTGTTGCGGGCATTTTTTGTGCAGTTTTCGGGCACAGTACACGTTATTGCTTGAAAAAAAACTCCAAAAACTGCTCAAAAACCTGGACAAAATCAGTGACAAAACATCCAAAAAATGAAAATCACAGAAAAAAAACCTACCTTTTCTGTGTCAAAAACCAGTTGGGATGGAAGGTTCTGCTGGGGTCAAAACAGAGCAGATTTTGTCCTTTGCTGTGTGAACGTACCCTTAAGCCACACTACTTTATATCAAAATTCTCTGGCTATACTTCTGGAGGACTTGTGGTAGAAAGCACAGTCCGTGACATCCATCATTAGATGGAACAGGTTTGTTTGGTAGCACTTTTGTTTAGGAGACCATTACCCATTTTTGTATGACCACTGAATACCCCTGTGCGTCTTGTCAAGATATAAATTAAAGGAGAAAGGTTTGTGTGTACTAAAGGGCTTTGTGTGACAGTTACAATGGAAAACAGGTCAAAATATGAATATGTGTATATTGTTATATCGCTACCTGTTTCTTAGGTGTGTAACACATTATTTGGGGCAAAATTATTCCGTAATTAAACGAATAATTAAAAAAAAAAAAAAAAAAACAAGGCCGCAAGCCAATAATAACAAATGGCTAATTAAGCTTCAACAGTGTTATCACCCACAATTTCTAGGCTCTTTAATGCCAAAACTGGCAAGTTATGGAATAATACATCTGCTCCTATATTGCTCAGTGGCAACCACAATGGAAGCTGGAATGGCAGCCATTTTCTAGAGGTACTTTTATTTAACAAAAGAAAAAGCTAAAAAATATGTAGGAACTTGGCAGAACATGTTGGCTCAAGGGTGTATTCCCAAAGGGGACATAAGAAATTACTTACCTAAACGATTGTTAAATTTAGAGCAGGAGAGGTTCCCTGACAACATAGGTTACAGCAGTTTTGTGGCAGTATGAATCAAGCTGAAGGTCAAGCGCTCCTAACCACATTCTTAACCAAACAGGTTCATGCCTGTAGGGCAAAGCCTAACAACAGAAATCAGCTTGAAGGAGGAAAGAAAGAAAAGACCTGCCTGAAAATAGCTATTGATCTTGCAATAGAAAGATGCAGGATGGAAATTCAATACTATCCAAGTGGGCTCATGCTGAGGAAAGCCATTATTTCAGTATAGTCACAAAGCGACAGCAATAGTAGCAGGTACAGAAGAGAAGGTGGTTAAACATTCATAATGTCTTTATATACTGTGCATTGAGAAGTATAGTGACTAAGTGCAATATAATGGATTGTATTGACACTCCCTTTAATGGCAGCCCCATGGGTATTTTATGAAACATGGCTTATTTTATGATGAAGTGAAATTATGCTAAAGTGCTATATATTATATTTAATATGGTCTTTAATTTAGCTAAGGAAAAAACAGTAAATTAGGCCTTCTATGATTGCAGATGCTGAAATGGTTCTTAAAGCCATTTGGAGACCTAAATAAAAGCCAACTTTATTAAGGAGAGAATCACTAGCAGCTGGTTTCCACAAATGGCTCTGGTATACTGCTATGAGTTCTCAGCATAGATTTCCCCCTTTCTTGTCTGCTATATGCATTTCCCAGATATTTCCACTGGAAACAATACCCCACTATTAATGGTCCCTGCTACCTGAGATTTTAATCAACAGCAGGGCACAGAACAGGAAGCAAGGCCTCACCAGCAGTAAAAGTGGTAATTAACGCTAACCCCTGTATTCACACAGTGCACTTGTGTTGCAGTTAAAAACACAGGAAAATCACAACTGCTTACATGTTTCAGGCGGTGACACCCTTAATCATAGCAGAATATGGCTGTGGAACTGAATACAGATTTTTCTGCAAAACAATGTGCGTTTATCGGTAGGACACCTTTATGTTACGTTTTGCATTTCAAACAAAATGCGTAACTCAACACCGACTGTCAGCACCGATTGGACAATGTCAGACTGTGCAGGGTCAAATCTCTAATTAGACACTCAATAATATATTTTATAACAGAGGAACAGCAGAACATAGTTGTAAGAGAAGATGCTCCAGAATTATTACACAGGTAACACAGATATCTACTAAAATGAACATATCAGAAATGGCCACAGGTCAACTTTAAGCCGCTTGTGATGAATTTACATGACACATTTTTTCTTTGAAAAAATATGCTATGTAAACGCAGCAGAAATCCAAGGACAACCTTGAATTTTCTACCACATTTTGTCTGGTTTCTTTGACCATGTCTCAAGGTTGTGGATTAGCTGCATCCATTTGCCTTAATCCACACCCTAACACCTAAGGCATTTTCTTTGTTGAGTACACATAGTAAGCAAACCATTACCCTGTAACATTATTACACATCATATGACAAGTAAAAAAACATACGAACTCTTCCCCCCCCAAAAAATAAAAAATAAGAAAAAATTTAAAAAATCAGGTGCGGAATGCTTTTTTTCCCCTCGACAAATTTTGATACATAAAATTCCCCATTTTATGAATCGAGATGCACATGAAAAAAATGTAGTGTGAACTCAGCTTTAGGCATTATTTCCCTTCTTTGTACAAGGATCAATTTCCACTTTCACAGCTAAACTGCAGTCACTGATCAAAGCCATGCTCTATTGTAGCAGTACAGAAAACAAGAAAAGCCACAAACTCTTAACGCAGATGTTTGCAAGCAGCGTAAAAACAGGTTATCAAAAGTAATATGGTTTTTGTTTTGCAGGCATTAACACGGCGCCATCTACAATGGAAAAGTTGGTCTGGGGTGTTCTACTGGTAGGAAGCCCTGTGACCATGGTCCATTCTTGTCCCTTTCATTGTACCTGCCAAAATCTTTCAGAATCGCTCAGCACACTCTGCGCAAACAAGGGGCTACTCTATGTGCCACCCAACATAGACCGCAGGACTGTGGAATTACGACTGGCTGATAATTTTATTAGGGTGGTGGACCAAGAAGACTTCCTTAACATGTCAGGGTTGGTGGACCTCACATTATCAAGGAACACAATTGATAACATTCAACCTTATGCCTTTGGTGATCTTGAGTCACTGAGGTCTTTACATTTAGATGGAAACCGTCTTACTGCCGTTCATGAGGACGCTTTAAGAGGAATGCTCAATCTCCAACATCTTATTATTAACAATAACCAGCTTGTGACAATCCCTGTGGCTACGTTTGATGATTTCTTCTTAACTTTAGAAGACCTGGATTTGTCTTATAATAATTTGATCAGTGTTCCATGGGAGGCCATCCAGAACATGGTTAGTTTACATACACTCAATCTTGACCACAACCTTATAGACTTTGTAATGGAAGGCACATTCTCAGAACTATACAAACTCTCCAGACTGGACATGACATCTAACAGGTTGCATACACTACCTCCAGACCCACTTTTTGTCCGCTCTCAAACGGGAGTGGTTAGTCCTACTCCATATACTTCAACAATTGTGCTGAATTTTGGCGGTAACCCATTTCATTGCAACTGTGAGCTCTTATGGTTACGCAGATTAGTGAGAGAGGATGACATGGAAACATGTGCGTCACCTCCACAGCTAGCTGGCCGATATTTTTGGTCAATACCAGAAGAGGAGTTCACATGTGAGCCCCCACTAATAACACGCCACACACATCAGCTCTGGGTCTTAGAAGGGCAAAGGGCAACACTGAAATGTCGGGCAATCGGAGACCCGGAGCCTGTAATTCATTGGGTATCACCAGATGATAAAATAATGGCAAATTCATCTAGGACAGCGTCTTATCGAAATGGAACCTTGGACATACTAGTTACAACTATCAGGGATGATGGAGCATATACTTGTATAGCAATCAATGCTGCTGGAGAATCAACAGCCCAAGTAGACTTAAAAATGATCCCTCTGCCTCATCGCAATAATGGAACTGTTAGCGTATTGAGACAGGATCCTGGGTCTTCTGACATCACTACTTCATCAAAGACATCCGTTAATGCGACAGAAGAAAGGAAGGTACCGGACAATGCTGTTGTGGTGACTGATGTCACTTCATCTTCTGCACTTATAAGATGGTACATGAACAGGTCCGCCTATGTAGTATGGATGTACCAGGTTCAATACAACTGCACAGTGGATGAGACACTGGTCTACAGGTAAGGAGCTCAAACCTCACACTATGTATCTGAGTGCAGTACTGCAAGCAACAATTTACTTTCCTCTGTCTAGGAAATAGGATCAGATTTGTTTTTCTCTCTATCAGTAATTTAGGTAATTACCATGAATTAAAAACAACAAAACTGAATTTTCGCAAGATACTGTAAACAACATGTACCAGATTTATAAGAAAGTGCAGTGAAGCTTAAGATACACAACGTTGAGTAGGGAACAGTTAGGCAACTTATTTTTCCAATGCATATAAAATGCTAAAGAAAAAAAGTTACTTTTATAGTAGTCTTAATAAGAAATCTCCAGCTAGACTGCATAGATGGCGCTTATGCAGACCTGTGTTTCTCCATGGCAACAGGCCATGAACAGACCCTATGTAGCATGATCCTAGGAGTGTAACTTAAAGCTCTGGGGCCCCAATGCAAAATCTATAGCAGGGCCCGCGCCTACCACGTGTCACTTATAATACTGGTGTAGTAATATGTAACGGAGGGTCCTTTGGGCTCCCTCAGGCTCTTGGACCTGGTAGCGCCTACTACCTCTGCACCCCCTATAGCTATGCAGTAATGTTCCATCTCCTGTTTATTCCTAACATACATGTAGTACGGTAGCAAGAGGTACAGAACAAATGGATGGCAATAGGACTTCAGGATTAAGACTACACTCTAACATTAGCACAAACACAGCAAATTAGATTTCTAGTTAAGAATATTTACAAATTGTTTCATTTTAAAAAGGCATTGGAAAGACAAAAAGGGCCATTCCTCTTTAAGCTTCCTGACAAAGCATTTCATATGAAGGCAGCAGGAAAAGGGTCCACCACACTCCGCTCATTAGCTTAAATGTGCACTTTGCAATACACTTTGAACAGGTGGTGCTATACTATGTACTTAAGTAAATGTAACAAGGTTTCACTGGTTTGGTTTTTTAAACGAACAGACAGTATTTTGTTAGTTAGGTCTAGTCTTAAAGGGGTTTTGCCATGATGTAATGTTGATGTGGGATCCTCCAAAATGGGTATTTAATCCCTTTTCTAAATATATGCGATTACAAAAATGGAAGCCTGTGACAGCCACAGCATTGCTCAGTCTTCCTTGGCTTCCTGAAAGTTTACATTAGACACGACCAGGAGCTGAGAGGAGCTGATCTGGCTGCGCTTGCGTTTGCACTTCTTATCTGATGACAGGGAACATTAAGGAGCTTGCAATGGGCTGGGGAGGAAGTGCAGTGTATGAGTCTGTCTGCTGTATAGAGAATCCACTGTTGTAATATTATTTGAGTAAACTTTAGAGACGCTCCCTGCTTCCAGCCGTTCATGACTCAGCATGCTTTGTTTATATTCTCCCCTGAGCAGATAAGAGATACGAAACTCACTTTGTGGCAAAACCCCTTTTAAGGTTGTTCTCTGCATATTCCAGGCAATCTAAGAGGCATATGTCTGCTATTTTTCTTAGCTGTTTGCATAATGTTATATTTTTAGTGACTGTAGATACAGCATTTAAAAAAATAAGTATTTGCCCTAGAATGTCTTCTATTATCCTGTATTATTCACATCAATTACATTTTACGGGATTTATTTAGGGAACAAAAGAATTTCTAGGAATGTAGAAAAAAAGGTAGTGAACTGTCCAAAGAATAACAATAATGCATAACTGTAGTAAAGCAAATAACAAAAGGGGGGCATAGAAAAAAAAAAAAACTGGTCTAATATATCATTATTGAAAGCATTGTGAAGCCGGTACTAAGGGCCTAGCACTGATCTGCACCACACTGTGGATCATTACCTCAAAATTGGAATTTAGGACTAAGGGTATGTTCACACAACGTTTTGGATCTGTTTTTGGATCCATTTTTTACCAGAAGAGAAACTACATCCATAAAACGTTTCCAAAAACGCAGCTTTTTTGGATGTGCTTTGCATTCGTTTTTGAATATATATATATTAATTAGAGGAAAAAGATGATGGTGGAACCGGCGCACATGTGTATCCAGGAATGCCAATTATGCAGGCAGGGAGATCCAGAAAATTACTTTATTATTCTAAAAAGGCTAGGGCGATAACCTCAGCCAATCTAAAACAATTTAAAAGCGAGTAAAATCCGACGCGTTTCGAGTTTATCAAACGCTTCCTCAGGGATGAATGATCATAGTCCATACAAGGGCTACGGCTACAGTAAAAGCCCTGTATGCTAATATGAGAGTTGTGCCTCTACACTAAGAGCGCAACTCAAATTGGTGAGTAGATTACTCAACTGTATACGTTCTACCAAACGTACTTCACCATTTGTGCGCCCTCTTGTTTCTCCTTTTGTTTTAATATATTATATATTATTATATATATATATATTATATACATACAATATATATATATATATATATATATCCAAAAACGAATGCAAAGCACATCCAAAAAAAGCATATTATATACATACACACGATAAAATGCAGGCAAAGAACTTGAGACTATTCACAAATGATACCATCCACAGAGTTTGTCGTTGAAAAGGTAGAATCTTTAGTGTAATATACTAAATCAGCTCCTAGAGGTCTCATTTGATCTAGAAGAACTGTTTGAACTTTAGTAACCTAATGACCTACATTTTCACTTAGAGTGGAAAGTGGTTAGGTAGTAGTGTAAGACAAAGCCCAATAGAGGGAGCCAACACCATTTTACATGTGTTTCAGAGGAAGCCCAATAGAGGGAGCTAAGACCATTTTACATGTGTTTAGTGTTATAAATAACTTTTTATATGTATTGAATGATGTAAAACCAATTTTTTAGTATAGAATGGGTGTTTATAGAAATTATAGAAGTTTTTTATAATAAATTTAGAAATGTTTATTATAGAATGTTGAGGGGTTTTAGTATTATACTGAAACCACTGAACAATCTATAATAAACTATTTACCTAAAACGTTAATAAATGTATTAAAAACTTCTATAATTTCTATAAACACCCATTCTATACAAAAAAACCTGCTTTTATATCATTCAATACATATAAAAAGTGATTTATAAGATTTAACACATGTAAAATACTGTTCGCTTCCTCTATTGGACTTCCTCTGAAACACATGTAAAATGCTGTTAGCTCCCCTAGTGGGCTTTCTAACGTAGGTCATTAGGTTACTAAAGTTCAAACAGTTCTTCTAGATCAAATGAGATCTCTAGGGGCCGATTTAGTGTATTAGACTTCAAATTTTAATCCAATGTGTTTTTCCGATGCGCTTTTCGTATATCAAAAGCGCATCCAAAACGTACCCAAAAGTGTGTTGCTTTTTTGGATCCGTTTTTCGCGCTCCAAAAGCGCACTCCATTGTTTCCTATGGGTATTTCACTTGCGTAAAACGCAAGTAGAAATGGCATGTCAATTCTTAAAACAGATCCGAAAGCGCATTGAAAAGACGCAAGTAAACACGCATCAGCGACCACTAGTCTGAACGGCGATATTTGTTTTACATTGAAACCAATGTAAATCAAACTGCACATTGTTAGATACGTTTTTTTGGATCCATTTTGGGTCCAAAAACGGATCTGAAAAACGACGTGTGAACATAACCTAAGTCTTCTCAAACTGTCAAAATCCAGTCACTAAATATCCTAGAACATGATCTAAAGACACTGCATAAAAGTGAATGTAGCCTAGAATTATACATGGTGTTAGTGGCAGTAGCTTAATGCTGTGCCAAAACCTGGCCATTAAGGAACAATTCTGCCATTAGTGAAGTGCAGTCAGCTGTATCTAAGCTGAATCCTAATTGGGTTATGCAGCAAGACAATCTATAACAAAAAGAGAGACAATTAAATGGCTAATATTGGCAAACAAAGTCTGAAATGAACCCAGGAGATGCTGTGGAAAAATCAAACTCTAGAGTAAAATTCCATGTTTATTTTTCTTTATATTGAGCTTTCCCACTACAAACAATCTGATTCATAGTGGGCCTGAAAACGGAGACCCCAGAAATACTAGGCCAGGTCACCACCTTTTCACCAATTTGGTGGTGACCAAGCATGAAAGACTATACTGCAGCTAAAGCTGGAGACCTGGCAACCTTGTCCTTGATCTAAAGCAAATGACAAAAAAGCAACTAAGGTAAAGACATTGGTGTGACTACAAGGGTTAATCCATTTTCACTTAAATCTTGCACTAGTCTTATGTAAATTTAGCAAAAACTAAAACCCAACATAGGCTACACACCCCAGACACAATATTGTCTGGCAGTCAAATAGTATGCACAGACTAACTTAATAAAGTTTTAAGCATTTGATATAAAAAATATAGTGATTAAAAGAAAAGCTTTCAAAAAAGTAAAAAAAAAAAAAAAAAGACAAGTTTACACAACAGATCACAACGTGGAATTTGACATGGATTCCACGTGAAAATCCTTGGGCAAACTGACTCCTTCATTTAATTGGTTGTCAATGCTGTAGTTTACATTGCACTACAGCGTAGATTTTACACACCACTGATTTCAAATTCGGGAAAAAAGAATGGACATGTCCACTCTTTGAAGCAGATCCTCCTTGAATTCCACTTCCGCAGTAGTGAATTGGATTAGTCCCATTATAATGGGGCCAAACCATGTCCAAGTCAGAGGCAAAAATTGCCTCTGCAAAGTGAGAGCTTTTACAGCTCCGGGATCTTAGCACATGTCCTTTTTAGGCATAGGGACAGAAACTTATGGCCACATGTATGAACCTGTTTTGGTCTCATACTCACTTTTTTGCCCATATGTTACTATGGGCAAGAGAGTCAGTTTCAGACCTAAACCGTTTCATACATGTGGCCCTTAGAGTACAAATACGGGTTCTCCCATATTTTATTTTCAGCAACACAGAAAAAGTACAAGACCTGCACCACATAAACAAAACAAATATCTGCTCACCTGAGCTCTAACTAAACAAAGTTGAACTTACTAGCACTTTGCAAGGACATAGACAGTGGCGTGACAGCTGCTGGTCTCCACAGCATATCTCCTCCCAGGACCAAATGGTAGTCCAGGGTTGTAGGGCACACCTAGTCAGCTAACTTATAGAGGCCAGGAAAACCCTGGCATGGAACATGGGGAGTAAGAAACCACCCAACTCTGCTTACTCCCAATGAAAAGCCATCCCAAAATGTCTGGAAGCCATATTAAAAACACTAAACGTGTGTCAACAGCCTGATGCAGAGGACACCCATCTAATTTGGCTTTTCACCTCACCAAGAACCTTTCTGGGATATATACACCGTCATATACTTTTCCAGCTGCTTCCTTACAAAAGATAAAATCTGAGGCAGAAATTTGAGGTACAGTATGAGATTTACAAGCCAAAAGTTTTCGCTAGGACAAATCTGATGTATGAACATTCTCTAGAGAGGAGAAATAAGAGAAAAACCTGAAGATTTACAGGTTCTTATTCAAGTCTAATGAGGTCAGGAAGAAGTAGTAGTAACACACATCAGACTGGGATAAGATCTCCACCAACTGAGCCAATTTTTGACTGTCCAGGTCATATTTTCATACCTTTAGTTCATTGGGCAAATTGGGTGCTTGAGACTAGTAAGTGAGGTGGTAAAGTATAAGGGTCATGAATAGGCAATAATCCACAATAGTCCTTTGTATTGACCTATAATTCATTGACCTGGGATGGTGTTCATTTTCTGATTTTTAGTGCAGAAAGTGGGCCATGGTGTTAAACGTCCACTATACACCATAATCCAGTACATCCAACTGGCCAATCGGGCTAATTGCAAAGGTTTATGGACTTTAATCCAGACATTCGCCTAGTTGTTACAAGTTTCTTACAACCATGTTACCACTTACTTTACAGATATCACATGAAGTTACACTTGGTTTATTCCAATAGACCAGTTCAGCAGCTATGACATTGGGAGGCAGGCAGACAAGAGCATGGAAGCAAACTTCTAGTGTGGTAAAGAGAAAGCTTTATTTGATTACAGTCGTATAAAACACACTTTACATGGAATAACCATCCCTCAAGAGCACACAACTGATAGTAATCCCATCCTTTTCACCCACATTGCTCCTTAAAGGGGTTGTTCCACTTCACAGAACAAGGTCTTTCATTCTGAGCTGCTCAACCCTCAGACCACTAAACGGTGGCGTTTCAGAGGCTTTTGCAAGCAATGAGGTCATTGAAGCGCCGCTTGCTTGTTGCAGTGCACGCTCCTGATGCTAATGAATAATCAGTATTCATCAGCATAAACAGTACTATGTATAAAAGAGCAAAGAAATAGCTAAACATACAATCACAACAGCTTCCAGAACATTTTATGGCGCTGAGCATGCACAATTATTAAAACTTTATATTACCAAATGTGCATGCTTGGAGTGACAGATTTACAGGAATACTGGTTAGCCATCATATGCTCTCGCTAAATGCACAGAAGCCTTAACTTCCTATATGAACGATTAATATCAGACAGCTTATGTGTGCATTTCTAATTGGATCCATTAGGAGAGAGGCTGAGAAACAGATACATGCTTTCACATTTTGACAATTCCTTGCTCCAACATTCAGTTCTATTTTATTGCATCAGTTACACTTTTTGGACAGCTTAACCTTATTATCGAGCAAATGCAGTTCATTTCAGGGCATCTTTTGCAGAGAGTCTGCAGATCTAGTGTCAGCACTATAGTCTCAATGGGATAATGGAGCCATATTCTAGTGCCTGTGGGAGATACAATAGAATTCTGCCAGTAACAGCCATTTCCCTAAAGATAACCAAATGATGAGACCCAACAGACCTCTGTGTGCAGAGATGAAATGTAGCGATTGTGCCTAGTATAGATTAAGAGGAAAACAATACACAGAGCCCAACAACGCAGTGAACTAATATCTGTCATTTGCAAAGAGCAATAATGACACAGATAAATCTCCTAAGACTTGATTACAGTAGGATCAATGGTCCCAAACCATATCCAGGGAATGAAACTGGTGCAATAATCTAACAGTAAAGTATACTGCTAAATATTTCTCTAGTAAAATAAGCCAAGCACATAAAATAATCTTCCCAAGAAGCATATTCTTTTCACATTGCACTAACACTGGACATACCCTACTCACAAAAAGTTAGAGATATTTGGTTTTTGGTTGAAAGTTTAGGACCGACATACAATTTCTTGAATTTTTTTTAAATATACTAAATGAGACCATCTCTTAACTTTAGAATGCACATGTCCAACTGTTCTAAGTTTCACTACTTTATGCACAACTTGCTGATCTCTAACAAGGAGCTTAATGGCAAAATTCACAACTGGTGTTTGATCACTGAATCGCATAATAAATTTAGGTGATCAACTGGAATTTAAACAGTCCTCCTCATCATACTGCTCACATTTTGAAAGCATGAGCCAAAAAAACACCTTATAATTGATCAACAGTACCTTGCTCTTGTGAAGCTTCAAGTAGGATCCTCTCAGACAAAAGTGGCCACTGAGTACAAAGTACTGAAACACTGAACAGTTAGACAAGTGCATCTAAAGTTAAGATATGGCCTCATTTAGTTCATGTAAAAAATTGTTTAAGAAATTTTATGTTCATCCTAAAATTTCAACCAACAGCCAAATATCCCTAACTTTTTGTGAGTAGTGTATGTTTAGAGTCCCTGCTGATCGTGCCGATGACCCTGGAAGTGTAAGTGGATTGGACTTCCTAGACTCTCATCCCCATCCAGTTCCTGGGTACCAACTACTACAGTGTTATCATGTACTGTCTGAAGGACTGGGCTACAAAATTATCTTATTATAAGGAGCTTTTCAAGGCACTTTCAAGGATTAGGAGAAAAAAGGGTGCCCACACTAGTCCATGGGCTAGAGCAGTGTTCCCCAATTCCAGTCCTCAAGACCCACCAACAGGTCATGTTTTCAGGATCTCCCACAGAATGCACTGACAATAATTAAGTCACTTGTGCAACAAAATTAAATCACCTGTGCAATGCTAAGGAAAGCCAGAAAACATGACCTGTTGGTGGGTCTTGAGGACTGGAATTGGGGAACACTGGGCTAGAGTAGTAGCTCAGCACTATTAACCCGATGCTATAAATTCTGCCAATCCTTTATCTGCCCACAGTTAATTCAGCACTCCATCTTCCACCTGGTGGTAAAATTACTCATTGCACAACGAAGCACTGAAGTCCTTAGAATAAAAAGATGGAGGGGTGTTGACCCATGCGTACACTGTTCATTTTACTGTATAGAAGATATGGAAGCAAGTGCTTTTGCCATTAATTTATGGCATATCATTTGGATAAATCTCTGTTAGGTGTCCAACCATTGAGACAGCGCTAATGCTGCTCATTCCATATGTCCCATTCACTATAATGGAAACTTATTATGATTTCTCTGCCGGGTACATGGACTGGACATGCTCATTCTTAGAACCAAACACCAGAGCAACTAAAATTGGATTGACATGGCGAATGTACATTCTTCTAAATACATTTAGGTCAAGATTATGGCCAGTCTAAATTTTGAAATTTTCTACACTGAAATGCATCTTTTACTCGATTTTTGAAATAAGTAGCATTCTTTAAAACCATAATCATTAAGCAGATGTAAGGTCGCAGAACTCTACTAAAAACTTTATTACTAGAAACAAGTAATCAAAAAAACGTAAAACCATTTTTTTTTTCTTTTCAGAATTTTGCCTTCTACCACAAAGCACTTCACCTTGAAGCACCTAGTTTCAGGAGTAGATTATGACCTTTGCATTTTGGCCATTTTTGACGATGTTGCCACCTCATTGGCTGCAACGAAATCCTTGGGATGTGTTCAGTTTTCTACAGGAGAGGCATACCCAGACTGTCGTTCACTGCATGCTCATTTTCTGGGAGGAACTTTAACCATCATCATTGGAGGAGTCATTGTGGTGACACTGCTGGTCTTTACAGTGGCTATGATGGTAAAATACAAGGTATGCAGTACTGCCCACTCTGACATTCCAAAAGTAACCAACGTTTACTCCCAAACTAATGGAAACCAGTTAACACCCAATGGAATGCTTCTACAAAGTAGACTTAATGAGTCTGCCAAAGCCAGCTGTTCCCAGGTGACATATAAAGAGGATTCTAGAAGGATTGTACATGGAGTTAAACCTCAACGGAGAAAAGTCAGACACAGAGAAGTCCCAGAGAAGTCCCAGGATAAAAGTGTGAAAACTTCCGATCCTGAAGGATCACATTGTGGATCAAGTCCTGAAGAAGGTACAGGTTTTGGTGTTCCAAAAACAAAGCGAAGCTGTTCTGTGGACATGGGTGAAATGGCAACTACAACCTGTTATAACTATGCCAAGCGACTAAGCGTTATATGGACAAAGAGGAGTCAATCTGTGCATGGCATGCTTTCACATTGTGGGGCAGAACTACCCAAGGGAAAACCAGTGTTATTTACTGGCTCAGACGAGCTAGAAGAAAGTGTTGTGTAGTTCACATCACTATTACTTACAGCGACCATCTCCTATATAGAGGAAGCACAAGGACTCATTTTGGTTAGAAGCACCATAGTACACTTCGGTAATGAGCCATGAACAAGCACTTTTCTTTACTAACAAAATGAAAAAAGCACTAAACATATGAGACTGCAAACTGGATAGTTGTCCGATTGCTGGGATCTAACCACAGGACTGAAATTAAAAAAAAAAAACCTCTGACCTAAAAGGGGATTACCAAATTGTACATGACTGGGAATGCCGGAGTTCTCTGTGGACGTGATGGTATCTTGTGAGTATATCTTTGGATGTATAAACAAGCACCCAAAGCAGAAAGGTATGTTTTTACAAGGCTGACACAAAAGCAAAATGTAAAAACAATTAGTAAATGTCTATACAGGAACAAGGCTCAGTGCCATCAAACCAACCAACAGATGGTAAATGCAATGCAACAGATGGCAAATTTCAAACAAGCCGACCGAGAAGACGGTCACATTTACAGGCACATCAGAAGGTTCCACCAACTTCTCCACTTACAGATCTGGGTGAATATTTGCCTGGTGGGTTCACAAAGCCATGGAATATAAAATTTACCATAAGCTAAGACATTGATTTTTGTTATGTTGCCCGACAACAAGTAAGGACACTGGCAACTAGCTCAACTTCGTTTATGGGCAATGGATTTCAGTGTGTACACTATGCTTGGCATAACCTGTTGTAATGGATCCAAAGTGGAACCTTGTCCTATTTTGCCATTAAATCTTCTGCTTTCTCCTGATTTACAGGCAAGTTTATGTTTTTCATACATGCAAATGTCTTACACAGTGAATTAAAATGACTGCAGCACTTTAAAGTTCAAATATAAATATACAAATATCTTTACTCATTAGATTTTTTTTATCATTTGCCAATAAAACAAAAATCAAAAAGGAAAAATGTGGTGTCGTCTTCAACTGAATTACAAATCAAATGGCTGGTGAGTTGGAAAACTTACATTGTTTGTATTCTGTGGGTCAAGTGGTAGCCAATTCCATATATACTGTGCTATCACATTAATGACAAGATTGACATATGGACATTTTTTTTTAAAGAAAAACTAGTCCTAGTAAGGCCTAAGCTCCTAGTACATCATTTCAGCCGTATGACATTGCCAATAAAATTAGGTCATTGGGAAAGGGCATGATATTAAGTCTTGTACAAAGGACCTCCAAAAAAAAAAAACGTGTGGTCATGTATTGCAATTGCATAGTGCAATAAACTGCAGCATATAAGCGGCCATTGAGGCCTTACACAATGACATATGTGGTTGCTTGCCAGTCACTATAAAACTGCAAGACATGTTTAATAGAGATTAAAAAAAACTTCTCATCTAAGTATAAAAGTATAGTACATAATAACATTAAACTAAAAATGCACACTAAAGTGCACTGCATTTCATGCTTTTTATGCACGTCATATAGGTTTATATTTATTGCTGAAAACTTAAAGCATTCCCACAAAGATGTCATATAACTGGGATATTCCATCAAAGTCTTGTAGATGCAGATCCTAGAGGTGGGACCCACACCTATCTAAGGAAAGGGCCCCTAAAAGTGCCAACTCAAAATGGAGAGCCAGTCGCTCTTGCACATGACTCTCCATTGTGTTCCATAGGAGTACAGGTGAGGGATGTGTTTGGCTGTACTTGGAACGCTCATTGAATGGAGAGACTGTCATGCTTGTGCACGACTCTTTATTCTGCTCTGAGACAAAACCGTTAGGTGCCCGTTCCAGAGGTGGGACCCGCATCTATCAGACTGATGGCATATTCTCCTGACAGGCCATCAGTCTATTTGATGGGAACACCCCTTTAAGTCTAACTAAAAACGTATTTAGTTGTAAATCAGTTAATGACTGAAAAAATTACAGTATAATGTTATAGAGGACAGTGCACAAATATACCAGTATTAAATGGTGTGTGTTTTTAAAGACCAATATATAATCACAATTTTTATTTATATAATACCAATACATTGCACAGCACTTTTCAATGCATATATATCAGGACACTGGAGGTCTCTTTGGGTCTTTGAAATATCTGGATACCTGCCTGCCCTTTTACACTGTACACGTGTATGCTTGAGATGCAAGTTCAATCTGTACTCATCTTGTCTATTGGCTTCAGCCTTGCTGTAAAATTCAGGGTAATTGTATCCTGTCTTTGCAATATTGAGAATGATAGGTTTTTCTGCAACCGTTGCTTCCATCGCACAATGTGATTTATTTTAATGGCTTTTTGGAGATCTTTAAATGTGCATATGTCCTACAAAGCAGTTAAAAGTGCACCTACCAGCTCATGAAGAAGGTTACATTATTAAACACAGCTCGTGGCTATAGGAAGACATCAGCATTGTGAATTTGTGCCTGGTAACTTCCAGTTTAAAAGAAAAAAACAAATAGAATCAGTGAATAAATGAAAGAATTTAAAGAAAAACTACAACCAAAAATTAATAAAAAAGTGTCTTTACATTACCATATGTACATTGTGTAAACTGTGTGTTCTTTACATTCATTGCTAGATCATTGCTAGATCAAGGTAGCAGTTGTTATCCCTCCATGTCACACTTTTTTTCTAACCTCTTTGACAATGTAACCATGTCCATTAAAAATCTAAAGCAAATATAAATATATATGCCGTTAATAAATGACATGTCACATCTCTCCCCGCTCGGCGTATTGTCCGAGCAGGGAGAGGAGATGTAATCCATAGTTCTAAGAACTCTGAATTAACCTGTCCTGAACGGACTATTTCAATTCACCCCGTATTTAGCGGCAGTAAAGCTCGAATACAGGTGAAATACGTCCCATTTTAAGATGTGTGAACATAGCCTTATACTCCAGTAAAATTTCATAAGTCTGTGCAATATAAGCCCCAATGCTACTTGGGGGAGAAATAACAGATGTAGATAACTAATAAGCAGTAGTTCACACAATCATCTACTTGTAGGGCACCTGAAAACTCATAAACTGCACATTGAATAAGTACCAGTTCACACCAATATGGAGTAGAATTTCAGTAACAGGACCCCTCTTTAACTGATTTTTATAACAACAGTCAAGGTCAATTTTCATCTGACTCCGCTATCAGACCACGACTTCCACACGTGAACACAGAAGGGTTGTCCCCACCCCCCCCCCCTCACTTACAAGTAATCTGTCAAACCTTTGGTTGCTAAATTAAAGCCAAGCAGTAGATTGTGACAAAAAATGGAGGGGCATCGTTACTCCTTCCATCATAGGAAGTCGACAACTCACTCTGAGTGCAGACACTGCCCACCCACATGTATCATGCCATTATCAATTCATTCTGTGAAAGCTCAGGTGGAACAAGGGAAGAGGATCTCATCTGTCTACCTAGACACTCAAAAGGGCTATGATGCCCACCCAACAAATAACAAAATGCCAGCATTTTGACATTGCTGGACTGTAACAGGACTGCGTTTTTTGCCGCAGATTTGCACAAAAGCCGCAATCGACTTTCGGATTTGCCATCGGCCTGTACGGAATCCCGCGGAATATGCAACATTTTAAATGTGACGGTAAAAAACCCGGGATGTGTAGACTACAGCATGGGTTTTTCATTGCTGTTTGTGCAGCACAGTATACTATCAGATTTTCGGCAGATTCAAAATACTGAAACCGCTGAAAATCCGACGGTATCCCTATGATCGTTTTACATGGGACTGTGCAGAACAGTGAAAAGGCTCCCTACAAAACTATATGCTTTATCTGTGTGTTTTACATGGAGCTGCCAGCGCCGCATCGGGTCTCTCTCTCTCTCTCTCCGTGCCAGCGCCGCATCGGGTCTCTCTCTCTCTCTCTCCGTGCCAGCGCCGCATCGGGTCTCTCTCTCTCTCTCTCCGTGCCAGCGCCGCATCGGGTCTCTCTCTCCGTGCCAGCGCCGCATCGGGTCTCTCTCTCTCCGTGCCAGCGCCGCATCGGGTCTCTCTCTCTCCGTGCGCGCTCCCAACACCGATCTGGCGGGACTGCACATCATACAGCAAGTCCCACAGCCACTGACATTAGGTGGGTGGAATCCGACCTGGAACCTCACACGGTTGTTACGCAGACACAAATGTCACCTGTTCTACGAAGCCATATCAAATTCACCATTTCGCTACTGCGGTATGAGCTAGACAAACTTCCATTTTATGCCAACCACCATATTTTAAAACACTATAGACAGTTGTAGTGAGACAACCACTAATTTTAAGGTTTTTGATAAAAAAACAACAACTCACCAAGTATGTCAGATGTAAAACTGGATTGGGCCAAATTGAATTTTGAGGGTAAATGGATATAGGTTACAACTTGGATTGTATCAAACAGAATAAAAACTTGGTGCATGAGTACTATTCAGTGGTAGGGACTACTTCTACATAACCTCATGAGTTCCAGAAGTCACGTTGTGTTGGGGCACTGATTTGAAAGGAGTTTGATATTTCACGTTAATGATAACCCTCAGCTCTGATGCAGCAGGAATCATTTCTCTCAGTTTTAAGAAGCATTTAAGAAAGGTCATCCTTCATTAGAAGGTTCGTCAATCAAATACCACAGTTGACTCACTAAACATGCGTCACTGTCACTCGTTCAATTTTTGAACTCGACACATTTAGTGAAGAAACAAACTCATCACTTCAAAAACATTAAAAATCAAAGTCTTCAGAAGTATAAGGGAGGTTTTTATCATAGACCGGCATGAAACTTTCTGATATTTTATTCTTTTCAAGACACAGTATGTTGAAAATGTTTTTTTTTTTACAAAACTGAGAAAGTTTATAAAACAGAGTCCTGGATTTACTGGTCCAAAGTGGTGCAGAAGGTTCTCAATTCCATTGTAGATTACTGGCTAAACGCCACAATGCAATGTCCTTCTGTTGCTACAATAGTTAGCAAGACAGAACCATAAAACACTGACTTCATGGAAAAAGGATTCTTTACAAAGTATCAACGTGTCCATCCCAGCTTTGGGCACAGGTGAAAAAAAGTAAAGAATAGCAACAAATGCAAAGAAATGTTCCATCATCAAGGAAGATTAGCAGAGTTAAAGTTATTCAACCATATAAGGAGTTGTTGAAGGTGGTCGAGGTTAGCTAACTTATGAACACACATAAATGACCCATATAACAGTGTATTAAAAACAGTTGGAGGATAAGCCTTTCCCCTCCTTATTGTATACTACTGCACAGCTGAACCACTGCAGACAAGTTCACCACAAATCGAGAAATTTAAATACTAGACGGAAAATCTAGTGTATGTTTTCATTAAAAGTTTCTTAGCGATACTTATAAGACTATGTATTGTTTTTTTTTTTTTTAATCTACATTTTCTATTGCGAAGTTAACAATAGTACATCAGAGTAACCAAATTGTTCGCGTACACAATTATAATAAGATAGAAAGCTTCACATACAAACATTGGTTCCACATTTCTCACACTCACTAACGGCCACTTTTATTACTGTACCAAACCAATGCTAGTAACAATTGATGTTTGGACACCCCCCCTTTTGCCTTCAGAACATCCTCAATTCTTCCTAGCGCATAAGAATCCACAAGGTGTTGCACAAGACTATGCTCAAATTGTACCAAGGGGCCCAAAGAGCTGGCACAAGAAATATATTCCCCACACCATGACCAAGGAACCACCACCACCGCCTGCAACGTTTGAATACAAGCGGCAGGATGGATCCATGAGCTTTCATGTTGTTACCGCCAAAACTTCCTAGACCCTAACCAACGCAATGTCGCAGCAGAAAAAATCGAGATCATCAGACCAGGCAATGTTTTTCCAATCTTCTATATCTAACTGTCCAATTTCTGATGAGCTTGGTCAAAATGGAGCCTCAGTTTCCTGTTTCTTCCTTACTGAAAACAGAGTCCACCCCGTGTGTTCTTTCCTGCTAGCGTGTTAGCTCCCATCTGCCCTCAAGTTTTCGCCTACTGTGCGTTCACACAGTATTCTCATTCTGCCTTACCTTGGTTAAACAGCGCTGGCTATTTGAGTCACTGTTGCCTTTGCTTATCAGCTCGAACATTCGGCCCCATTTCCCCTTTCTGAACCTCTGGCCATCAAGGCAATTTCCCGCCCACAGGTACTTCGCCGCTCACCTGGATGAATTTTCTTCTTTCGACCATTCTCTGTAAAACCCTAGAGATGGTTGTGCGTGAAAATCGCCAATGAAGATCAGCATTTTCTGAAATACAACAGACCCAGCCCTCTCTGGCACCAAACAACCATGCCAAACGTCAACAAGGCACTCAAATCACCTTTCTTACCCCATACTGATTGCTCGGTGTTTTGAACTGAGCAGGAGATAGTCTTGACCATTCTACATTCCTAAATCACTGAGTTGCCGCCATGTGATTTGCTGATTAGGAAATTAAGTGTTAACCGACATTTTCTGACTAGGATGTACTAATAAAGTGGCCGGTAGTGGTAATTTCTAACAATAGTTCTCATAGTACACAAAAAAAAGAAACTTCATGCTGAAACTCGCTTTTGTCTCGTAATATCTTTAGTGAAGAAAAAGGTGTATGGGCGTGTGAAACTAGTATCCATGGTCTGCAAACCTTCACTTGCGAAATTTATCTCATTTTTTTACTCAGATGTCAAAAGGCGTCTTATCACATGCCGTTGTTTAGTGAACTTAGCAACCAAACGACAACCAAAAACAATCTAACTAGACATAAAACTAATCTAGCGTTAAAAAAGATCAACCCAAATTCCAAAGTCTTAACCACCCCCTCCAATCCACCAGTAGTGTATGCAACATATCTCCTAACGTAATCGAGTTAGCATTAGGTCAGCTATTTCATTCAGAAAGAAATAGGGGTCCCTCTCCACTAACAAAATTTTGAATGGGCCTTAATATCACTCAATCGTATGCGTATGCATATAATCACCCAAAGTTTCCGTAATGCCTTCTTTTAGGTACCACTTAGTGTATCTGAATGGCTTCACCATCGCCTAAATCTCCAAACTGGTGTCATGAATTTCTCTATAAAAGGTCCCATTTGTAAAAAATTGTTCTTGAGTCTGTTGTTTTTGCGAGTTTCAAACCCCAATCTATCCATATCTAAGGTACCTTTTAACTTGGTGCCAGACGTCTTGTTCCTTTGGCGGCTCTGCTTCTAACTAATTACTCCAACAAACATCTTTTCGCAGCTAGAACACTATATGCATGAGTCGCTGATTCATTTGTGATAGATTTGAGAAGAGTCCATGAAATAATAATGGATTTGGAGAGAGCGATATACTCAATATCCCACTTCTGTCTGATAATCCATAGAACTAAAGACTCCCAGAAATCCACCGAATACTGAATCCCACATTCCGTGTAACATTTTGTTTTGTTTCTGGATGACAATCTTAGGGCAGTGCCATTATTTTATTGGTCACTCGAAACACTCGGTGGGAATATTGAATCCATATATTGGCCCGGTGGGCCTAAAAACGGAAGTGTGTTTCCCGCCAATGTGCCCGTTCATTAATCACTGCTATTAACAGACTTGTTTCCCCTCCATCCTATGATGGTTTGAGAAAATTCTCCAAGACCTGCGGCGAAAACTGCTTCCACATTTGTGGAAAATAGTTAATCAACTTCCTCCCATCGTATATTTCGGCATTTCGGATCTCTTTAAGTATATGACGCTATCGAATGGCGTGTAATCTGGGGTCCAATCTGATGTCAAAGGTAATAAAGTGGAATTCCTGCATGTATTCCAAACTCTTGCGTCTAAAGAAACTTAGAACTTGACTAAGTAAGAAAGTGTTGATTCGAATACCTTACACTTTCCCCTTAATTGTTAGATAGGGAAAAAATATTTGCGATAGGGCTTCGTAATCGTGTATAGGTCTCCCACAGTTGATATTCCTTTTATCTCTTCCATTTAATAAGTCTGTTTTTGTTAAAGATACCTTCCTCAATTCCAGGTGTCCAATGAGTGCATGTGTTTACGTTAATCTGACAGTCAGCAGTTTTCTAAAGAGTTTTTACAGACAGGCCTTCATGAAAAAATAGAATCGTCTAAGGTACAATGGAGTGACTGTATATTCTTGGAATATGTGAAACAATGTTGGGTATGTAGCAGAGCAGTGAAATCCCAGGAAGCCACTAAGAAGGGATTCCAATACTGTGTTTGAGAGGTAAGAAGTAGCTTTGAGTGTCAGTCAAGACAGTGGCGCATAATACAGTCCAATGTTTATACTTCCTTACATCTGGAAGTTGATTCCACCTTTAGTCTCGGGACCATATAATTGAGGACAGGCGCAATTCTAGGTTTTTTTGCAGCTTTCAGATTACAATCTAGTAAAACTGGCTAGGATAATACGGAATATCTGTAGTGCTTTAATAGCAGTGGGAATTCGATTGCGGGAGGGGATAAAAGCGAATTTTGTGGTAGCTCATCATTCCAGACAAGCGTTGGGCACACGTGCCATAATGGTAAAGGGTAAATTTTGACCTATTTATACAATTCCCTAACCTATTTTCAAAGATTAGAGGTGGGAATTAGGTTTGATAAATGGATTCAGGTGCTTTAACAATTATTATGCCCAAACGTATTTGATGATTTTGATAGCATAGCTTTATCGGCGGATTTTTATTTGTTCTATGGAAAGTGTGGAGGAAGCTAAGGCGAGAAGTCCAACAAATCTGCTGATGTTGTCTACGTTAATTTTGAGAGAGCCTCTGAAACATAGTCTTGAACGTTCTTCTGGATCCTATCGATCAAACTAATCTATCAAGGTGCTCCTTTTCTGGTGTGTTCCAAAAAGAAAATCTATGTCGTGCAGCAAATACGCCAAAAACGAACAGCACCTTCTGTTTAAATTTTTATCCTTCAAACGTATCTGAATTCCATCGAAGAAACTGAACCACAAGGTCAATGGCCAGGTCAAATAGACAACGGTAAAAGGGGACAAACCCTGCCTACGTGCCATCGTCAAGAGGAGAATCACAGTAAAAGAAAGCCTGGCAAGCACTACCCTTACCTCAGGTTTTATCTGATACATAGGAGCAGTTAAGGTGGTATGTTACGAGACCCGTTAGACCTACTTTATTACAATACCATTTCCTCAACCAGCCCCAGTCTACACTGTTTTCCCAAATAAAAAAGCCTTTCTTCACAGTGTCCCTATAGTCACTAAGAGACATGAGAGAGAAGGTTGCCGTGGGGTTCTTTCTTTAATTTCATCTAGAACCAGTAGTACCTATCCATCACATTTGATGGACAGCAGAGCGCCCTTGCACGAACCCTAACCTGACTGAGGACCAATTAAATGTAAGGGAACAGAAGGCCAATCTTAATCCGCCCATAATCTCGCTAAGGAGTTTTTAGGTCCCATTATCAGAGAAATTGGTCGGTATGATGCAGCACATGAGCTGGGTCTCTCCCAGGAGTTTTTGGGATAACATGGATAAGGGTCCGTATTCATATTTTGGGGTATGGGATCTCCAGCTAAGTAACTGATTAATAAAGGTTTGTTAGGTGAGTCATATAACCTTAGTTTATTCCCAAAATTTAAAGCAATCCCCACTGTGTATCCCCTCATCCATCGACCAGGTGACTTTGTTGTTTTAATAAGTTAGTGAAATTGCGCATTCTAATTCTGAACACGGTAGGGTACATATAGGCGTTGTCTCCCCACAACATTGAGACTTCTGTTGTCAGGCCTAGCTGAGATTTCTATCCCTTGTGTAGCTCAGCAGCAACGCAGCTGTCATCCAAAATCTCATCCAAAATATAGACATGTCGGTAAAAGCTCTAAAATATCTCCGCGCGCCACAATTCCCTCCCCCCTTTAATTCTCTAAGGGATTCCATTGTGATTCACGAAGCCGCTGCTAAAGGAGTTAATGGTGATATGCCCCTTTGCAAATTTCGCAAGTACCCTCCTAAGGTTTGACTTACCACATAAATCGAAAAAATTTTTGCGCCTTCAGCCCTCAACTGCGGGAACGAGATTTATGCGATGAGGAAGTTCCTCCGTCTCTTCCACACCATCTCATCTTCACACTCCAAGATCAATATGCCGTTTTTTGCCAGATCACCCATATTTCTTTATTGTCCTGGAGGATGGGTTAGATGAAAATTTGTGTGTAAGCGCCACGCGGCGAGTGCGCAATTCTACCAGTGGAGGGGTATCAATTCGTGGGTTTGTACTTTTTTTTTTTTTAAAGTATCGCCACGGTACTCAGATCTCCTCGTTTATACACCGTCTTTCAACCTCGCAGTGTTCCCCAGAAAATTGGGGGAGAACGCTCATGAAGCGCTTTATCTACTTTGTATTCAAGCCACCAATTATTGAAGTAAATTGAAGCTGAAATTCCTCATCTTTGCGAGAAATACCGCAAATCTCCATATATAATCGTGCCACGCGGAAGGCGTCTGAGATGGAGAGTATCATAGGGAGAGGTCGAGATGACCCCAAGGTCACCTAAATCGATGTTTCTTCCACTCATATGGAGGGCAGACATTGTTGTGATGAGGAAAAATATAATCTCATTTTCTCACCAGTCTAGATATGTGAAAGTGAAAAATGTTAGAAAATCTCCTAGCGTCAGGGTTTAAATACCTCATGTTTTGTGGTTTTAAGAAAGTCATCTTTTTCTATGCAGAGTCACACATTTACAGTTTTCAGCATTCTTTTGGATCAGTCAGCTAAATAACACTCCCTCCACCAATTTACCTGTTTTTGTTAAAAATGATGGACTAGAGAATCCACTCTCCCACTCCATTGTTTTGCATTTGTTATTCGGAACAATGCGTTTTTTACTTTACCAAACATATCCTAATCACAAAGTACAAGAATTTAAGAAGTGAAAACACCTCATATTCAATATAAAAAGATTCTCCAGCGTTTTTAGCAACTTTGTTCTTTTTGGATAGAAAAATGTAGGCAGCAAGAGTGGAAATGGCCACACAAATGAAATAAACTAGGGGAACTGGGAAAATGAACAAACCAACCAATGTGGAGTTTTGCAACCACTGTATTTAGGCCAGTGGACTTTGACCCTTTTTTAACAGGCTTTTTTGAAGATGACACGGAATCCAGAAGGCAGCTTTACAATAAAAAAAGTAATACTAATGTACTTGAAATAGTAGTGGCTATCACTTACCGTAAGTCCCTTGCGGCCTATCCCCAATCTAGTTTGGGTACATGAAAATATATAATACTGCTTAACCCGAGTGGTGCTAGGGCTACAGTGGGACTACAAATAGAACGGCTTTTAAAGACTTTTTCCCCCAAAAAAATAAAGACTACAACTTGTCGAACAAAATATCATACATTTGCACTAAAAGAAAAAAACACTAATCCACAGGAGGAGAAAAAAAAAACCTTTACAGAGTAAAATCAATAAAGGGTTAGAATGTACATAAAGCACCTGAGAAAATTGCAAACTTTATGTACCAACAATAAGATACCGCTCACCTTGGATATCATAGAATACAAAAATGTATTGAAAATTCATCTGCACATCATAGTGGTAACAGTTAACGGTATGATTTCTAATTGTACTCATGAATGGGTGACATTATCCCCAACTACATGGATGTTTTCAGGATTCATCATAAGACTTTGATATATAAGTTACTCTTAGATGTTTTTCTTTTCTCCCAATTATATATCTTCAGTAATTGATAAAGAAAGATTAAAGAACTTGGTACAAATATTTGTTTCCCATATTTTGAATGACAGCTACAGGATGATAGAGTCTAATGGGCTACTGGTCTCTTATTACTGTTTTGTAAATAAGTGTTTGTATATTGCCTCTAAGTGAATGTCTGTTTTAAATTTTTTTATGGTGACAATTTTCTGACTGAAAGGCACAGAGATTAGTTGTCAAAAAACCGTACAGATGAATTTTCAATAAGTATTTAATAAGCAAAGAAAGTGCGGTTGATATTTGTATTCTATGAACGTGGATTGAAATTATCCTATCAACCTTGCACCATAATTCCAAGCTCATTTCGTGTGCCCGAGCAATAAACACGCCTGGATACAATCAGTTTCAATGTACCTATTTTTTTTCGACTATACAGGCGCCACATAAAAGCCTAGAATTATCTCAGAAAATGGAAAGATGTCGCCTTTTAGTCCGATGCGCCCTTTTATATGAATTCAATTCTCACTTGGGTTTTGTAGGCATTTGTTCAGAACATATTAGGTACAAGCTAATTTAGTGAACACTGATTTGCAACTGATTGCATATGATTTACAATAGTAAATACGTTCCGAAAATAGTTACCAAATCAGTGCAAATAAGGCCGTGTTCACACGGCTTATACCCTACGGATTTGTAGAGCCTACTTGCGCGAGCTCACAAATTCCGGCCGTGAATAAGGGGCGGGATGGGGATGCGGTGGCCGAGCGAGCCGGCGGGGGCCCGCTCCCGGCCCCAGAGACCAATGCAATGTTTAACGGCGCGTCCGCGCCGATAAATAATAGTATTCATGGTCACTTTCCTCCCCCTGCGGTCGCGACATTCGCCAAGAGCGGCGGAGAGCGAGACGTCTCCACTGTTCTCTCATGACTGAGCAGATGGTATACCGAAAATGCCAGGGACGATTGGCGCCGTAACGAAGCGCAAATCTGCGCAGAGTAACGGCGCCAATCCAGTGTCCAAAATAAGCCGTGTGAACGAGCCCATTAGTTGGTCACTACGGCTATGTTCACGCAGCTGAATTCAGAACTGTTCACGTCTGCCATTTCATGTAAATACACTTTCCGAAATCAGCTGCAAATCAGTTTGCAATAAGCTTCACCAAGTGTGACACGTGTATTGCGAGCGATACGGCACGGAGATATGTACATGTATTGACTTTTTTACAAACTTTACAAGTTGAGAGTTATTGTGAAAGTGTTGAATGCAAGCTATGGCTTGCGGTCTGGCTTTGTTTCATTTAATGTGCCGCGCCTTTAATCCAGTGCGCCTTATAATATGGAACCAAGACGACTAACAGGCGCTCATGAGAATGCGCCTTATAATCCGGTGCGCCATTATAAGTCCCCGAAAAATACGGTATTTGCAGGGGAGGTGCACGGAAATCCAAACGTAGTCAAACTTCTTATGGTCCATGGTGATGCCACTCCCTGCTTTGTGCAATCTCTAGGAACGGAGCTTTGGTTTCGGACATAAGAACTTGTTTCCATTCCTTAGAGCTTGTGTACTACAGATTTTACATCTCCGGCAGTCAGTTCATTGTAAAGGGATCAAATAAGAATAACTTCTTCTTTAAATCTAGCACCATAATGAAAAAAAATTAACATTAGATTCTGATTAAAACATAATGTACATGAGAAATTCAAAACGTAAAATCCATAATTAGCTGACGTGTTTCGAGAGACCACCTCTATCATTGCGCTCGAAACGCGTCTGCTAATTATGGATTTTACGCTTTTTCCTGTGCATTACATTTTAATCGGAATCTAATAAATGTTACCGTTTTAACATAATTTTTTTCATCGTGGTGCTGGATTTAACGAAGAAGTTATTATTATTTGATCCCTTTACAATGAAATGGCTGCCGGAGATGTAAAATCTGTAGTACATAAGCTTTAAGGAATGAAAACATGTTCTTATGTCTGGAAACAAAGCTCCGTTCCTAGAGATTACACAAAACAGGGAGTGGCATCACCATGGACAGCCAGCAGCCAGCTAAGAGAGAGGACACAGAGATGGTTGGTAACCAAGAGAAACTTGCGTGCACTCAGAAGAGATAAAATCTCTTATCTCAACAAAGAAAAATAAAATAGCAATGTAGTTGATAAGTCTTCATTAACTGTTCCCTATATGTTGAAAGCTAATCATTGTAGTGAAAAAATCCCTTTAAAAAGGGGTTCTCACTACAAGGATTGCTTTTTATGTTAAAGATATTGTAAAAAGGCCTACCTATTTCTAGATATCCCCTCTTGAATGGGCTGTATCAGCTCCTCAGGTCGCCATAGCTACAGACCTGGTGTCCTCAGCAGCTCATCATTGAAGGCCAGTAGTCACCAGTAAGCTGCCCCTGAAGTCAAAAATGAAACTGATAGAACAGGAGTGAGGTAAGGTGAATCAATGTAGTGAGACAACCCCTTTAACTTTTAGACAGCAACAGTAAAATATGCACCAGAGCACAGAGTCTGGAGAGTGATTAGTTCATAATCCGCTCTGTGTAAGTGGTGAGAAGGCTCCAGATTCATATGATGGATGTTATTATTTCTGGTGCAGTTGTAACGTACATACAGGCTGCTCAGTTCAATGACACGTCACTTAGTTTCATATATAAGGATCTATAGTTATCAAGTGGTGTGCAAAATATCTTGCCATCATCTTTTGGATATCTAACCGTGGTTCATTAAAGCAGACCTATATATGACCTAAAGTTCTTTTGTATTCTAAATACTCTAGAGGTAGGATATTAGAAAACACCCAAAAGTCCATGACTTGACCTTCACCTTGAGCGATCAGAAATCATAAAATGTACTGTGATTAACCATTTACAGCAGGGGTATATTCCCATCGTTACTTCACTAACATATTTAGAATGTTCTTACAGCTGCTCTATTTAACAATCACCTAAATAAAGCCACAGGCAACTTCAGAGCCTCATTACTTGTAAAGTGCTGGCAGAAGACACCATCAGGGTTTTCAGTGCTGCACACTGTAAGCTATGGTGCCATGTTAACAACCTTGCTACAAAAAGAGGAAGACCACCTAAACATTGGTGAATACTGCATAAATTCAACTGGTTCCCAACTTCCACTGAACGTGTTGGCCACCGAGTTCAAATGGTCCATAAACTACAACATATCACTAGACTTCCAGGAAACCGCTGCACACATTACCAAGGATTCCAAGAGCAAATATCATACAAGTATATCATCCAGAGCAGTTGATTGTTTTTGTAATGAATTATTTTTTTTATATTTTTTTCATTTCATTTACACAGGTAAGCACACAGGGTATTAAACCCAGTTTTTCACTTTTTCAATCATGCACATGGTACTAAAGTTAAAGTCCTTTAGTCTGGCATCTAATAATCCGTAAATTCCACTGGTCCAGAGTTAACCCAAGAGAGGGAAGTGAAGGAGCTGGTCATGGATTATGATAGTGCAAGCACACAAAGCATATACTGTAGGACACCAAGATATAGGAAAAATACATACATTTTGTCTTTCACAGATGGTGTTGTGGCAGCCAACCAAATTCTCTATGCTTGCCCGGGATCAACCATAACAGAGGGACAACTAAATAGATGCCCACTAGCATGCATGGTCCAATAGTCCAGAATCAAAGAGAACAAACTATCAAAGCCATAAAATGCCTTTTTTGGCGAAAAAGTAAAAAAAAAAAAAAAAAACATGAGAAATAACCATGCTGGACTATGCTCTGTGGCATAAGAAACTTGTTCTTTCTATCCTCAACTATTTGAGGGGCTTAACAGGACTATATACAGGAACACGTGGCTGAATATGACATAAGTTATTGCTGGCATGGTTTTACTAAGGACAGAAGCTGTCAGACCAATCTGATCTGTTTTTAAGAAGAGGTGAGTAAAAGTCTGGATAGCGGGGCGGCTGTGGATATAGTGTTTTCAGGCTTTACAAAAGCGTTTGACACTGTCTAGTGTGTCTGTGTCATAAGTGTCTATTGGAAAAATGAAAGGCTGTAGGATTACAAATAAGTGTGTAAGTGGATTAAAAACCTGTCTCTCGTGTTAATATCAAAGGGACACATAACTGACCTTGGGAATAGGCTGCTAGTACTAGTAGGCGGCATTAAGCAAACATGTGGAAGCTCCTCCCAGCATCCTACATACCAGCTGCAGGCACGGAGATGAATCAGTTTTGGCTTTCGGCTATGTTCACACGGCTTAAAATTGGACGTATTTCAGTCCGTAATTATGCGCCGTAGTGCGCAAATTACGGCCGGAATCCGTCCCAGTCATTACGGTAATCCACAGTTCTCCTAGAGAACTATGGATTAAGTCTCCTCTCCCTGCTCGGCGAATACGCCGAGGGGGGAGATAAGTGACATGTGAATTACCAGCGGCGTATACGCACCACTAGTAATGATAGTCTATGGGCCGGCAAGGTGCCGACCCCCCCTCCCTCCCTCGACGGTTTAAAAGCCGTGTGAACCTAGCCTTAGGGTAGGTTCACACGGCATGTTTGCAGAGCACAACTGTTCTTCAATACTCCCGAATTACGCCCTGCAAATATGGTAAATCATAGCCCACATTGAGTGCTATGGTTACCTGTCGTCTTCCCAGGATGGGCCGGAGTACTGGCCAGCGCGTACTTCAAACAGCAGTCTTACAGCAGCGCGTACCCGTGTGCCTTGTGAACATACCCTTAGTGTCTGTAGGAGGCCAACATGACCTGCTGTGTGTGCAAGTCTGTCTCTTTCTCAAGATATCATGCATAGAAAATTGTCTTATAGCAATTTTATGCATTTATATTCAATATATTTGATATAAATATATATCTTTATAGACCTCGCCAACTCCACTGATTTGCAAACAATGGATCAGCAGCTCTGCAGATGCCAAGAGACAGAAGAACACTGAATATATGAAGTAGTTCACAGTATATTTCTGCTACATCTAACAATATGAGAATCAGAGGCTCTTGGTGCACACTTTTGATTAAACTGTGACGGCCCATCCACCAACAGCAAGGAGGCGTCAGTTTAGATGGAAACCTACTGTAAACAAACTTGGCCTTCTTTGTGCCTTTCCAGGCTTGAAGATCCCAGCTACACTCCATTCTGATTAAAAACAGATTGAATGAATGTGTGGCGTGCACAACCAAAATGGAGACAGCCACAGGTTTGTATGAGGAAACTGGGCATGACTGGTTGTATTTGAGGGTAGTTAGAGGCAAGGCCTGGTGTGTCGTCATGTGCTCGGGGCCCATAATGGTGTTAAGGCAGCTCTGGCTGAAGCGTGGACTTTGGCAGGCCTCTCTCTTGCCTGGTCTGCCCATGGCTATATGACCCAACCCCCTGCTGTAGACTATGTAAGGGGAAAGTATTACCTCTGAGGCAAAGCAATTAATGCATGGCTTCTCATATATATCCTTTAGCACTAGTACCTACAGGATCTAGTTTGTTATAAACTGTGTTAGGAAGGCAGCATAGCTATCAGAACATAGCTTCTCCTCCGATAGTAATGCCCTGGAGACACCTATGTTGGGTACCTACAGAAAGGTGAAGTGCAGGCATCAGACGCTCTGTAGAGTGTAACATGAAGTGTTCACGTGCCAATGCTATGCAGTAACCATTGCACAGGTCCTCCCACTCAGGAGCTATTTTGGAATGCGGTATAGCCTCTCGGTCACTTAGCACTCATCTTTACCAAACATGCAGTCGCTTTACCCCCTTAATCACAGAGAGTAATGATGTGATATGATTGCAGGGAACCACACTACAAGCCTAATGCGGACAAAACAACAGGTGATGTGATCTCAGACGACCACACAAAGAATATTACAGGTGAAAATGTGTGATGTGGCTTCAGTCAACCACACCGATAGGTGGCATAAGTCTGTGAGGTGATTTGGTGGTGTATCTAACAATACTACACAGCCAGGCACATAAGTGCGCTCTACAGACAGATTAATGGGGTGTTTTTGCTTTTCCCCACCTGCCTAACCATATTCCCTGTTCTAGAGGTGGAAGGATTATGTGATGCGATTCACTCTTCTCCACAGGTCAGCAGGTTCAACTCTCCTATGCTGGTAACCAGGTCTCTCCATATTGGCGGACTGATTTTGTGATGGCAATTCTTTTTCTCCACTGCGGGATTCGTCCTCCTTGTGGAAGGCGGATAAGCACTCTTACGGTTGTGTATCCCACTTATACAAGTGTGTTTAAGGACAATGTGGTTCAGGCTCTTAACGGGAGCTGTGCAAGCATTGCATGTTAAGAGTAGTATCTGTCATAGACTATGTTCACACGGCGTATTTTGGGACATAATTGCGCTGCAACGCGCCCCGAAATACGTTCTGTAATTACGGTAATCATAGCTCTCATAGAGAGCTATAATTATCTGCCGTCTTCCCCACCGCGTATTGAGTGGCAGCAGAAAGTAGTGACGTCACTACTTTCTGGTGTATACACAGCAGGGGTAATGAAAGTGAATGGGGCCGCGGACCCCCCTGTGCGTTAGAAGAACACACTGATCAGCCGCAAGACGCTGTGTGAACATACCCATACAGTCTCTTCTCTTTTTCTAGAGGATCTGTCTTTATGATGCACTCTGACAAATTACACTCTTCCTTGGAAGAGTAATTGTGTTTTTGGCTTCTACAATGTATTTTAGGTTGCTATGCAATAGTTTTTCTTTTACTCTCTACTCTGGACAGAGTAATCGCATGGGAAGCTTCCCTCTTTTTCTAGAGGTGTGTCACTTATCTACGATCTCCTGTTGTTCAACAGGGATGTCACATTGCATTGGAACAGGAGTGTACCATCCGCTCCTTCCAAATAGAGTTCTGCCATGATGCCGCAGTTTTTTCTGCTCCACTCTTTTTCCTTGCGAGTGACATCTTGCCGTTGCAGATTTCCCTTTTGTGAGATGGCACTTGATTTTTACTGGTTATCCGGACATTGGTGTTACTGACTTCCAGTGGCCATGTATCGGGCCACATCCGCTTTGTCTCCCGTCACTGCCAGGCAGTTCCTGTCTTCTTACAATCTGCTCTTATTGAGCTGGAATAGACATGGTCTTTTCATCAGGATGGGCAACTTTGCAGGTTCTGAACAAGTTGCACATGTATCTTAAGGAGATGTGACGAGGCCCCGTCTCAATAGATCATTGAAAATGATTCAGGCCTGACATTCCTGTTCCACATTGTATTGTCATTCCCTTCTCTGGAAAGTTGGCACCACCAGCCTTGCTTACGATAAGGTCTCATTGCAAAGAGATATCGTCAATCTTCTAGGCAGATTGTTGTCATGGGAAACCCTTCACACCCCTGCAGCCCAGAAGACTTTCAAGGTCCTGGTCTTTGTTCCTTCTTCATCTAACTCTCTCTCCCTCTGAATTTTACACTACCCAAGTAGGCATTCTCCCACCCTGAATGCTTAGGTCTTGTGCCGAATGCACTCAGACTCACCTTCGGCATTTTTCCATGAAGGGCTAATCTTGCCTGGAGACAGACAATTCCTACCCAGTAGTCACCAGGCGATTGTGGTCATGTATCAGAGTCCGGGCTTATCTGCACCAAGAAAGGGTCAGGTTTCTAGCCACACCCACACTCCCTCCCTTGGAGTCCAAGTTTACAGGTCACACCTTAGTTTTTGTCCTGTCATTGCTTAGGCATGTCTGGCTATGGCAGGCTCATTTGTATTCAGGACACTTGGCCAGTCTCCTTTCATGCTGTAAGACCTTTAGCAGACTATGCGGTTTTGCCCTTTTGTAGCTTCCATACTATTTTTGCCAGTTTTCTTCCCAATTTGGCACTGGGATTGTTTTCCTAAGTAATCATTGTCCCAGTTTTCTTTGGTAGGACTCCATAAATCTGGAGGGTTGTGGTGTGGTCTGCATAGGCACTGGCAGTTTTTTCATAGCGGCACTCTAGTGCAGGACATCCTGGTCATGTGGCTCTTGGACAGCATTGTCCCTCTTAAAAATTCTGAGGCATCTCCCATAGGTCCCTCTCTCTGGTCAGTATACCCTACTCTGCTCAGGTAGTGAAACAAATCTCTGAAAACGCTCTCGAGTATGGTCGTACCTTTCTCATTTCCCCGTTACCCTGTTTTAGGGCACTCTTATTCCGAGGCAGTCATACATTTTGTTTGTGGTCACCCACTTTTTCCCATACCTCTTTACGCGTACCAGAATTAGCCAAGGTACTTCTGTGGGCTGAGAGCTTGATTCCATTCCTTACTACTGCCCTCCCCCCGTAGATGGAGGTTTTTGGGTCTGGGGTTGGGCAGCACTTTTTGATGATTTTTTTTTTTTGATCAAATACAAGAGTGATATGAAAGAGAAGAAGCAGTCCTTCTTTGACTGAAAAAACGGCACCAGGTGTGAATCCAACAATCCGAGAGGAGACGGAAGATATTTATGGTGTGAATTCCTATTATGGGACCAACATCTAGGAGTATAAAAAATATCTGCACAAACCTGTTGCCAGCCATTATGTTACATAACACCAGTGATACTTCCATGACCTATCCGATTAACGTGCTTCTTTATCAGAATCGCTTTTAAAGTTACATTTGCAGGATGTGCTACCAGCGTAATACTATTTAATTAGCTTCAGGAATCCTTCATTAGGCATTACAATGCTTGATACCTTCAGAGCAAAATGTAAAAGTCAAGTGCTTACAAATGGTAAAGCTATTAATTTAGGTTAATTCTGAGGATGAAATGTTAAGTGGAAAAATAAAAAAAGGGGCATGTACATCTGTTTCCTCTAAAATCAAAGCAAATTATATCCTAAGAAGCTAAAGGTCTCTTATAGTATTAACTTGAGGGCTGTACAGAAATATTCTATTTTCACTTCAAATAATGTAGAGCTTTACTTCATAATATCTGCACCATGACTAATTACAGCATCACGGACAACACACAGATGGATGATCTGCCAATGTGAGTGATGTCCGTTTACCTGACTTTCAAGAAACAAAAAGTTCACCTTGAAAGTGAGACTTCACTAGAGATTCATTTAAGCTTCACTGTTACTTTACATGGTCTAGAATAGAGAAAGTTCACAATATAATTATAGTGTTATATCTTGCTGCTGGCTACTGTAGCTGCATATACTGGAGGTGTTTGGGTGATGGATGTGCAATAATGGCCATTCTGGGCATGAAAGAAAATTAAGAGGGCTCAGTAAAGATGGCGCTATCAGAGCGTGTCGGGCGCAGGGTACAACCAATGGCGATTTGCTTCAGTAACTTAGTGATGATCATGGTTTCATCTGGAGACACTGAGAAAGATAGATGACAAAAATCAATAGTATTCAGTCTGATCTTTGAAGCACTATAGCAGAAAGAAAAGAGAAACGGGATTAAGAGGAAATAAGGAGCAGTACAAATGAACACTTTGGGGGGGAAAAAAACAACAACAAGAAAGAGAAGGGAACAGCTCCACATGAGGAAGGAAGTTGTGACTCAACCATGTATAGAATATAAGGCTAATAAACCATGAACTCAATGAGGGCATAAGAAAAACCAAGTAATAGGCATTGGCAATAAACCATTGTACAAAGTTACTACAAAGGCAGCAGCAGTCTTATTACAGCAGAAAGTATGAGCGAGTGATCTGGCATCTCAGTCTGCTCTTATCATACACTTTAAATAATGCAGCGGGAGGTGGAGAGAGGGCATCATTATGGAACCTGGATGTTGCATGGGGTGCTGACTCGCAGACTAGAAATGTAATGAATTATTTAGATCTCTGAGCAGAACTGCAATTATTTCTGAATTAATAATTACCCAGTAAAATCCATCTATGTGAGCAACTAACGGCTGCTTACAGACATTTAGATGCACAATACAAGAGCTGTACATGCTCCAAGACACAAGCTAAGATGCGGTAGATTTTAAGAAGGGATACAAATGGAGGATTTCATTACTGTTGTATTCAAAAGTAATAAAGAGAAAACCAAGCAATTCCCCATAAAAATGCACAACATCATTTTTTTAATTTAAAGAGAACCAGCTCTCCTTACATGTCGGTTTTAATCCATTTTTATTGATTTTTTTTTAAAGGTTAAGGATTCTCCTCAGGGAGAGAGCATCATATGGGTGTGAGGAGACTTACAGGCCATGAATGCTCCACTGACAATTAAATATTTAAATAAGCTTTAGAGTAGAGAGCTAGGTGGCAGCAATAAGGCCTCGTTCACACGGCTTATTTGTCCGCGGATTGCAGTCGTAGTCCGCGCCGGATTTGCGCTGCAGTACGGCGCCAATCTGTCGGAGTAATTACGGTAATCCACTGCTCTCATAGAGAACAGTGGATTCCGTTGCTCCTCCCCGCTCGGCGAATCCGCCGCGGGGGGAGAAAGGGACATGCACATTATTTACGGCGCGGACGCACCGTAGATAATGCATTGTCTAGGGGGCCGGGGAGCGGCGCCCCCGCCGCGCTCCGGCCCCGCCCCCGTCCCTTATTCACGCCGGATTTGCGAGCGCAATCCGGCTCACAAATCCGCCGTGAATAAGCCGTGTGAACACGGCCTAAGAAGTAGAATTCCTTCAACTAACAGTCAACCCATAAAAGAGCCTTGAAACACAACTAAGGATTTAAAGCCAAGTAACTGTTCCATTTAGAGAGCTTTCCATCAGCAAACAGCTGGGGTGTCTGCCCTTCAGTGCCAAGCAGGGTTCTGGCTGGCTAGTTGACAGGTATTTTACGCAGCTCTAAGGTGCTTTCACATGAAGTGTTTTTGGTGTGTTTTTTGCATAACTGCACAGCATTGTTTTTTTCTTCAAAAAAAAAAAAACCCCACAAAAAAACGACTGCTAGCCTTTGGTTGCAATGGACATCATACAGAAAATTATAATAAACTGTTAGACTTGTATCCATCGCAACCAGAGGCCAGCTTTCATTGAAAAAAAAATTTAAATGCTGAGCTCAGTTTGTTGCTATAGGGAACAAAGACCGTTTTAATAAATTAGGTCCATTGTTTTTTCTTGGGGAATACAAGTGTTCAGTAAACCAGACAGGTCCAGATGGCCAACAGGTCCTCTCAAAAATCTACAATTCTTTTGCCAAACAATTTGTCTCTAAAACATTGTTCGGAGAATATGAAAAGTGGTCTTTTACAAAAAATGTTACGGGCACAAGAGGTAAAAAAATTGTCCATCTGTTTCTAAATACTCAGAGCCAATCACTTGCTTTTGTGCCTTGTCGTCTTGTGCTGCAGGATAATTGCAGTTGGCCTTTGTCCACAAAGATCTTAAAGGGGTTGTCTCGCTACAAAGAATAGCTTTCAAATTGTAGGGAACACAAAAAGACATTTTCCAAATATATTGCTTTGTTCATCGGTTTTCCTTAAGGAGATGCAAGTGAATTTATGACGTCCCTGGCTGTTTCAGTTCCCTCAGTAACCGACCTGTGTACAGCTCTCCCCCCTGCTGTTTGTTCTATGTGATAGCAGTGAGTGATGTCATCACACAGGTCACAGCAGAGTCTGTGCTGCCGGGCAGTAAAAAGCTTGATTTATCTCAAGTAAACAGCACTGTAATTAGGGCTTTTGTTTGAGGGATCAGATAAGAAGTCCTGTTAGTAGTTTCAGAAGCTTCTGAGCTAATCTGATCTAATTAGCAACTGAAAACACAGAGCTGGATTCACCAAGGAGCCTATGCAAATTTCAGTCAGTCTGAACCAGGAAGTGACAGAGTATTTCATTCATGCAGCCTATGAAACTCTGTAGGGAGACAACTCCTTTAATGTTTTTGATCACGTTATAATTGTTAGTTTCCTAGACGGATGTGAAGTTTTTCTATCCTGTTAACTTGATTATTTTTGCACAGAACTGTACAGTCATGCACGTTATAGCAAAGACATTAAATGATATTGATAAAAAGTTTGAGCTTAATAAACTCATTCAAAATCCCTATAGATTAACATGCGAGAGCTATATTTAGTGGGATCCTATTGCATAGCACTAAAAAACATGCAGTATCATTTAATTTTTTTCCACTTTTAAAAAACCTAAAAACAGGTCTTGACATAAGACAGAGGCATATTGTACTCATGGTCAGCAATAAAGTGCTAAAAATGAGAGCTTATTAGGGAAGTTGGAAAAAGTTTATTAGGAAAGGTTTTCCCCATTTCATATATGTAACACTGTCTTCAAATGCAGCCAGGTGAATACACTCCAAGAGAGGGGCTTGGTAAGTTTTCGGTGCATTACTAATGCAATGCTAGAAATTATTTTGACTTAAATGCCACCATGATGGAAGCACAGTAACCATTTAAGAAGAGTTATTTGTGATGATGACTCCTGATTACAGTGATCTTACTTGTGACTCTAAGTTAATGTCTGCGGGTGGCAAGGTTGATATAAACATTGATACAGCAGTGATATGATAGAAATAAGAAAAGATTTTCAAGGTGGAAGAATTTAGATTTGTGCTTTATTCAAACATGGATTCTGGCTGGTGGTGGCTCTGGGGTCAGAGATGGGGTCTCCCCTGGAGCAGATTGGTTCTTGCCTTGTAGGTTTCAGGGCATTAACCAGTGGTGAGGCTGGGCTTGAAATCCTTGTCTCACCCTTCACCCACATTTTACCCACCCTTGGTTGAACTTGATGGACACGTGTCTTTTTTCAACCGTACTATGTAACTATATGTTCAACATGGGACCTTTATCACCTCAGTCCATTAAAATTGCATATTTAAAGTAAGGAAGCAGTTTAAAATGACTGTCTCATATGTTTGGTAAAGTAAATGGGTTCTACTACCTAGTCTGACTGGCGATGGCTTACAGATGAATGAATACGTTACCGTCCATATAGGAATGAGGGAGAACTTCCAAACAGTAGTGAACGACTAATATGAGATTTGCAGTAAGAGAAATAACAGAAATTGAGAATGTTTTGGAAATATGGGAGCTTTGGACTCTAATCCTCATTCGCTAGCATGAAAACTAATGTGTTTAGGATTACAGTGGACAACGTGAGAAAAGAAGAGGGACTTTGCACTATAAATTCCTGAAATGAGCACAAGACTAAGATTTTCTTAGAATAAAATCTATAGATGGCTCTTTTTATTGTAGTATACCTATTGCCACCTTCAAGAAGTGCTCTGCAAAGCCACTGAGCTGCTAACACTGCTAGAACATACTTTATAAAATGACCTTTCAACATAAATGTGCCTCTGAAGAAACCGCTATGATTCATAACTGATTTTTGATCCGTGTCTCTCCTTAAAATAGCCAGGTATCACCTTTCTGCATTTTAACATAACAGCTTTCCTACAGCAGACCAATCCCCTGGGTTTCAATACTACTTAGTGGCCTTGTCATTGCAACAAAAAAATGATATGTGAGCTGGACGCTAGGTCAGTCCTACCTTCACTCCACGGATTCGGAATTCTGCCAGTGCTCTGCTCATTTTGGTAGCTGCCACTTGCTGATCTTTTCCATGTGCAATGACCTTGACCAGAAGGGAATCATAATGTGGGGATATCACAGCTCCTTGGAAAGCTGATGCACTGTCCAATCGGATGCCCATACCCTCGCCGCTCCTGAACACCTGTAACGGAAGAAGGAAACCGGTGAATAAAATAATCTAGATAAATAGAAGAAATAATTTACTACTCCATTCCATTTTTATATGTTTTGTACTGTAAGTTATGAATTGATCTCAGGTGAACTTGTAAAGTCTGAATGTGACCCAACAGTAGACCAGAACAGAGCCGCTGCAAAGCAAAATTAACACTACTGTGCACCTAAAAGCAATTTCTAATAGTCTTAATTCTAAAAAATAAAAAAAAATAAAAAAAAATGTAAAATTATTTTAATAATAGGTAACCCCTGTAACAAGTATCCCAGCGTTCGCATACCTCTGTTGGACCAAGATTCATTGCAAACTTCTACCTGCTTCAGGCAGCTTTTCACCAGTTATAGTTGCCATATTTTCTCATTTTTCTCCTATGCCTTATTTAAATGTTTGCCCAGTAAATGGGCTGCATGACCTACAACAGTCAACCATATGTTGTCTCGAACAACTTTATTAGTGACAGATACCGAACACAAAAAAGAAGGAAAATAAGTATTTAATACACTGGCGATTTTGCAAGTTTTTCACCTGCAAAGAATGGAGAGGTCTTTCATATTTATATCATAGGTACACTTCAATTATGAGACACACACTCGAAAAGAAAAATCCAGAAAGTCACACTATGATTTTCAAAAAATGAATGTGCATTTTATCGCATGAAACATGTATTTGATACAATAGAAAAACAGAACTTCGTATTTGGTACAGAAACCTTTGTCTGCAATTACAGAAGTCAGACGTCTCCAGTAGTTCTTGAACACGTTTGCACACACTGCAGCAGGGATTTTGGTCCACTCCTCCATACAGATATTTCACTGGGCTACATTGAGTTTTAGCTCCCTCCAAAGACTTTCAATTGGGTTCAGGTCTGGAGACTGGCTAAGCCTCTCCAGGACCTTGAAATAATTTTTTATGGAGCCATCATTTAGTTGCCCTGGATTTGTCTTTCAGGATATTGTCATGCTTGAAGACCCAGCCACCTTCAATGCTCTTACTGAGGGAAGAAGGTGGTTGGGCAAAATCTCACGATACATGGCCCCATCCAGTCTCCCTTCAATATGGTGCAGTCATCCTGTTCCCTTTGCAGAAAAGCACTACCAAAGTATGATATTTACACCCCCAAGCTTCACGGTTGGGATAGTGATCTTGGGGTTGTACTCCTCCTACCTCCAAACACGGCGAGTGAAGTGGATAACAAAAAGGAGGACCTGATCAATAACCTGAATAGAGCTGGGACCACAGTCTCAAAGATTACGGATAGTAACACACTACACCGCCATGGATTAAAATCCTGTAGGGCACGCATGGTCCCCATGCCGGCACATGTCCAGGCACCATTGAAATTCACAAATGACCATCTGGATGATCCAGAGGAGGCATAAGAGAAGGTCATGTGGTCAGAGGAGACCAAAATAGTACTTTTTGGTGCCAACTCCAGCTTCTGTCTCCTGCTTCCCACTGTTTAGGTCCTTGAGAAACCGTGGGTTTCTCATTTGCTTCTGCGACGCAATACGGAGAGTTGAATTTTCTACTTACCCATCATGTACCTAACATGTGAATAAAATTGTGTTCATCAAAAGGAGTGTAGTGCATTCTATTTTACTTGAAAGCTTAAGAGGAATAGAGGATACAAAATGTCTTTGTGGCAAAACCTTTTTAAGTTCTGTTTTTCGATTGTATAACTTATAATTATTTAAAAATCATAAAACGTGATTTTCCGATTTTTTTTTTTAGTTATGTACCCACAAATATTGTGTGAATTGCTGCATAAGGAACTCACTAATGGAAAAAGAGCTTTGAAGCTGGATCCAAGTCATCAAAGCTACTTATCCACTACTTAAGACAGATTTCAAAAACTAAAATGTTATTTTACAGAGAACAAGGAGTTTGTCTAAACAAGGTTACACAGACCTAAAGCAGTCTGTCAAAGCCATATACTTTATAAAGCACATGATTTATGGATCCTACAGCTAAGGCTTTTCAAGCGCTGTTAAGGCTGGAGAACAATGACAACAGCCGATTAACCACTTGGATGCTCAGCCTTTGTTGTATAATATGTACAATTGATAGGAGACTAATGTTTAACAAGATCATCATCTTATAAATCATCTTTAGAAACGTGGTGCCCGCAGACTGATGTGCGGCATAACCACCCCTGGCATACACACGGTGCTGCCATAATACTTTCAATGCACACATTCTGCATAAAGAGCCCGACATCAATTGTGTATGCAAATCAAATCTGTAACCATGGCGATGCCTTAAAACAGCATCACACTAAGTGTGACACATCTACAGCCCCGCTTATAATCTACTCAATAGACTTTTTATTCATTCCTCTGGTTACATAAGATCTGCAGACAGGTCTGAAGTCTAATATCCGGATTCAATTGTATGTCAATCAAAAAGTCCTAAATGCACAAAGGTCTAGACTAGAATTCGAGAAGATGCTCTGTCTGTAGCTTTCCAGGATCTCCTTAGTGCATTCTTTAAATTGGGCTGCTAGTTAGAGAACATGTGGTGCCCAATTAACCGGCATCCATAGGAGGTGAAGTATCGCTGAACGCTTTCTAGAGAACAACTATTGTTCCAGAGTAGATGAGGCTGGGTCACACAGCTTTATTTGCTGCGTTTAGGGCATGTTCACACGGGCTAATTTTGGCGCGCATTTTCCAGCGTATTCGTGCTCTAATACGAGCGAAATGCGCCGAAATTACGGTAAACCATAGTTCTCAAAGAGAACTACGGATTACGTCTCCTCTCCCCGCTCGTACAATACAATCATATTGTATGCGCAGGGAGGTAAGTGACATGTCTGACATGAGTAAAGCATATCAATGGGGCTGGCGCGGGAGTACACGCTGATCAGCGCGACTCCCAAATCACCCGGCGTAATTGCAGCCGTACTGTACAAGCCGCAATTACGCCATGTGAACATAGCCTTAAGGTATGTGTCTGGGGACTTTGAAGAAAGGTAACGCAACATCCCACCATGACCACAGAGATTAATAGAGCAAACGTGCGCCTATGTGGACTACGTTCATACATGCTTTCCCTGCGGGACTCAACAGCACAGTAGACTCCACTTCTAAGTCCCACAGAAAAAGCATATATCACCGAAAAATAGAGCAAACCAAGCCCACGTACTAATCTCTATAGGGACGCAGTATCTGGCAGGGTAACTTTCTTCACGTTACCCCGAGAGATAGCTCGAGCTTGGCCAGCAATGCCATGTGAACCCAGCCTTAATAAGTTACAAAAAATGGCCTTATTCCCCCAAACCACAGAGATTTAGAACACAGCCTCCTAATAAGCCATGCCAACACACCACAGCCTGCCACCTCTGTCAGACTGTTCCTGAGGTGCCGGTAGAGAGTCAAATGAGCAAAATCTGTATACAGCCTCTAACTAGCTGCAAACAGAGATTGATCACGGCTTCTAAATAAAGTTCTTCATTTGACAAATGTAGATACCGCAAACTATTTTTGCCCACATCTCAAACATTATGAAGACCAATGTATCCAGGGTCCCATAGACAACACCGACCAAAAAAGGAATCTCAAATCCAAATTATTATAAAAGTATATACTTTATTAGAAAGTCATGTAAATTTAAAAATTTAAATATTTAAAAAATGGGCAATGGAACTACACAAAAGCATGATTCATAACCTAAACCATGCATAATATAGAAATCCAATATCCAGGTAGGTGTAAACACATCTGCTACAGATTTCATATAATACAACAAAGTGAATATAACCAGTAATAGATTTGAAAATAACATATACCTGACCTTGATATGGAAGCGTAGCTAGAGGATAAACAGCCAAACTTGGGTGGATGGAAGGGAGCGGATCATGTGCATGAAAAGAGGGCACTATGATAGAGAAAGGGGCATTTTTACTAACAGGGGAGCTCAGAGGGGTCATTATTACAAAGTCCCAGCAGAATACATCACCTGCAAGTCCCTGGATGTTCTATTTTATTTGGACTCTGTGTTGGGTCAGTAAAGCAGTCACTTGCGTAGTATACAATGTGTCTGCAACCTGAATGAATATATGACCACTATATGGTCACCATGGAAAAATTATTGGTTACGGTCATGAAACGGGGGCACAAGAGGGAGAACAACAGGGCACATAATAAAGGAGACAAATAATTTGATCTCACTGCCAACCTCAATTATGTGCCAGGGAAAAGTGTAATTGCACGCAGAGCGGTCTCTGGGGCATAAGACATGTAACCCCACAGAGTCTACAACCTCCAACACCACATACACTGCCACCCTCTATATATTTAAGGAATGGAAAATATCTGTATACTACTAGTCTTGTGCACAAACAGTCACTTAAAGGGGTTGTCCAGGACTTAGTAAAGCTCATTTGTCCTGTGGGGCATGATTAGAAATAGAAAAAAAGAAGCCTGATCATCTCTGTGACGCTCCCGTTTTGTCCCGGTGGCCATCCCGTACATCTCAGCTGCACATAGCACGTGAAATATGGACATTCACTGTGCTGCCGGGATGTATGGGCTGGCCACTGAGATGGAACAGGAGCGTTACACAGGCGTTCGAGCTTTTTTTCTGCTTCTAATCATACCTCACAGGACAAGCCAGCTTTTCTAAGTCAAGGCAAGCTTTAATATACAGGTACAGTATTTAGCTACAAAAATTACAAAATAACAGACCTACATAAAACCGTGCAGTACAGTATAAACAAAGGATAAAATAACAAAAAACAGACCTTTTCCAATTCAGTCGGTTAAAGAATCTGGTCTGAGCATTGCAGCTTAAAGACATGAACAGTGGTGCACTTGGTAACTTCTAGGACTGAACATGGTTTTTTGCCCCCAAGGTGTTTTATGGAATATCCAAACCGCCCCTCCTCCAGCTTAGGTCACAAAGGGGATGGCCGATTACATGCTGGGGACAGTAGAAAAGTCATAATTTCCGGCATTGGTCATAATGCCCGCTTTGAGTCTCCTAGCCATATATCATGACTGCCAAGTTCCCAAGCACAAATTTACCAAGTCAGACATACCAAATATGAATATGGCAGATTCATAATCTGGGACAATTTGTTTCTGCGGTTCCCCAAAGCCTAAAAAAGTCTCACACACAAGACAGGTGGTGTGGCTGGATTCCATGGTCATAATCTCAAAAGTTAGTTATAGAAAACATGGATTATGGCCAAGATTTGTTTGATGTATAATTTGTATATTGTCCATGGCCATGTGCTCAGCGTCCCTAGTGACAGTGTGGCACAGATTTACCTTTCACCCACTTCCGTGCTCATTGGCATAGCTGCCAGAAGGACTCAAAGGACTGCGCATACTGAATGCCCCCGCACAGCAATCAACACTTTTCCATAAAGACTTGAAACAAACGATACATCATATGCAATATAAACACCACTATTAAGCCAACTGGAATTAATATCTGCCTCAAAAGGTATCAATGCAGGAGTTTTAATAAAAAGGCATGATACAAGAACTACAACACGATACATCTCACAGGGTTAATGTACAACACAACTAAGCAATCCGAAATATCTGACTCCAAAGGCCCATTTTCCTCAGTTATATTGAGGTTTGTACCTTGTTGAGTTAACCTCCCTGATCCTTAAGATTCCTAGTAATAAACAAGACCAAGTAAATCTCCTTAAATGTCTAATCACTTATTTCAGGCAAGGATAAACCTTACATGTATCTTCTTTAATAGTACCTTTTAATAAAAAGATACTTCTATTTCTCTCAATATATTCAACTTCTTTGTAAATCTCTGGAAAACCACTATAAATCAACGCATGAGTGACTTACATTGAAACATACCGGACGGGCAGAAAAACAGCTGTCATACAGAGGTCTCCCCTCTCCTCATAGGGGATAAGCTAAATAAAATTGCCTTGTGGTATCTGAAAAGGTGGAACCTTCTGACACAGTGGCTTCACCGAGTGACACTTGTTGAACAAAATCTCTAAAGATATTAACGTCAAGATAATTAATAGTAATGCAAGAGCTTCTGGTGACGGGTCATAAATAATTCAGTATATGTAATGATAATAATGAGTACTAACGTAACACTGGATAATGTTCCTTACTTAAATTGCTCAACCTTAGACTCCAGCAATAGAATGAGAAGTTCCTATGATAGGCACAGCTTACAAAATATATTATTTTTGTCATAATTTACATAGTAATGAGGATATAAAGGGCACTTCTAATAAATGCACAGAAACCAATCATTACATATCATTGATGCATTAAATACAGGCAGCTCCACTGTGATATAAAACTGGATGTAGAGAATTTATCCTGCCGCAATTCTTCCCCAGGCCAATGGTTGGATGGAGTTAAAGAGATTTCTTATTATGACAAACCTTTTATTTTATAGTAAATAAAGCTGGTCCGCCAATAATCAGTTCTTACCACAGGGTGAAATTGCACACAGCTATACATGTTCTCCTCAGCATTGACTGTATGCGAAACAGAATATTTCATGTTGTGCATTTAAATGAATAGCTGTTTCTGTAATACGTGGATGGGCCGGATCCACTAAACTAAGAGCTGCTCTTCTCTTTGGCTAAAATACTTAAGACAAAATGAGCTCAGATTACACACACACAAGTTAACAGTGGTCAACCTTGGAGCAAGATGGAAGTCATATCTAGATTAAAAAAAAACACGTCAAACAATGAAACCGTACTAAGCAGATCTGGATTGGTTTTTAAAGGGGTTTTCCCCATTCCGGTTGCCTCTTCACAGTCAACTTTAGACTCCCATTTCCAGGGGTTGTTTCTACAGCAGCGATTGCCATTTCAGCTCTGCTACTACTAACGGAGCCTGTTAGAGGAAAATTTGTAATGAAAGGGTTTTAACAGGCTACAGAACTCTACAGAGAAGTGATCGGTAGCGTTGGAAACATTCTGTAGACAGGGGGATAAGAACTGCTTTAACGCTGAAATGAAGCAAAATCAGAACAGCACTGTACTTTGTAGCATTCATGTAGGCAAAGATAAATAAATATTACCGTCAACAGCAAATCTCAAAATAGACTGATGAATCAGGCTGATTTCTCTCTAAACTATACTTCAGAGAGCAAATCTGCATCTTGCTTCTTCATAATCCATTTAAGGAAACAGTTTCGTCAAACAAACCCTTGCAGCTCTGATCGAACTGCTCCACATTCTTACTAAAGAAATGGGTTTAGTGCAAAATGTCTACATTTCCTTGGGTCTGACAAGATTCATTTACAGAATGCCTATGCAGCACAACTACAAAACTTTATGATTCTGTATAATATCACACACGAAAGAGGAAAATAAGCTTCAGGCAATTTACACTTCTCTATTTGTGAGTTCTTTACACACAATGCAGGTTTGTTTCAAAGTTGTATTGTCTTAACCATATATGTTATTATTCTTATTTTAATTATATATATGCCACTGCTTTTATTCTATTTCATTGTATGAAAAGTTTCCATATAGTTAAACTGTACTAAGCAAAATAAATTCCAAAAACTTAAGGATGAAATAAAAGAGGCAGTCCTGTTTCGGCAAATCCTCTTCACCAGCCGCTCGTTGCTTGCACAAAAGGATTTGCCGAAACAGGACTACCCCTTTAAGGAAAAAAAGTGACATTAACTAAAGCCTAGGTTTGACTTGGGTCTAACTAAAGGTGTCACTGGATCAATGACGCCGAGGCAGCAGGCAATGACTTGCATTAAGGGAGTGTTCTCACCATGCTGTTTCACAGAGCATACTGTTCACAGGCATCTTCAGACTACCACTTCCTAGTTAGGGTATGGGTGGTTCTACAGCAGTGATTGGCATATCAGCTCTGCTATTCATAGCTGAGCCTGTTAGAGACACATTGATAATGGAGAGGTTTTGTAAGCCAGACACAAGGCTACAGAATTCTAAAAAAAAGTAAGAAACCGTAAGAAACAAAAAGCTCCTGTTCTGCTGATAAGACACAGCAGGGAGTGACAACACCGCTCTGACTGGGGTTGCTAGAGGAGAGAGAGGGGGTGAATAACCTAGGGAAGCCTGTGTACACAAGCATGATATAACCACTCAAACTCTGAAGAGAAGCAAAATCAGAACAGCAATGTTATTGGTAATAGTCTTTAGCTTTAAATATGTAGGCAAAGGTAAATTAATCATTGTGGTGAGAATACCCATTTGTCCATTTACTAAAAAAGAATAACAACATGAGTAAAGAATGGAAGTACCTATCCTCCATAACATTCTGCAGGCACCATTACAGTTACAGTAAATCTAGGCTAATTTTTATGGTTAGTAAATTGGAGCTACTAGGGTCAGTTAAGATGTCAGAGTTGTTCATTTTATCAGTGTAGTCCCTCAAGTGCAAGTTTCCAAGGTGTTGTGGACATTATTTACCCATCAACCTATCCATTTTGGCCCTGAAAGAGGTCATCTGCTTACGTAAAACTGAAGTACTATACTTGGGATAGGCCATCAGATTGGTGGGGGTTTGATTCTCGGTGTCCTCATCAGACAAAGGTACTGCAGTGCTTCATGCACCCCGTCCTCTTCAATATTTAGACTGCTTCATACTACACTAAAAGCTGTACTACAGTGCACGGCCAATATAAATGTGATGATACTGGCACTGTGTAAACAACGGGGAGAGAAACTCATTAAAGAGCCTAAGTCCCTTCAAAACGGATGATCGGTGATGAAAGCATTGCTTAAAAGCACAGAGATGTTAGGTTTTTGCTTTCTCTAATTGTCAACTATATCCTAGGACATTATTTTTATTTTAAGGGTTCACATGGCGTAATTACAGGCCGTACTTTGGGGTGTAATTGCGCAATTACGGTAAAATGATAGCATTCATTGAGTGCTATGATTTTACACTGTGTTCCGACGCATACCGCGTGCCGGGAGAAAGTGACGTGTCGCTTAATGGCGGCGCTTACTTGCTAACGACAGTGAACCTGTATGCTGATGATACCAAACTCTACAACTCTGGCCCAGAAGTCACTTCTCTACACTCCAGGATCCCAGAATGACTGTCCTCCATTTCCTCCTTCTTCTCATCACGTCTCCTAAAACTAAATGTGGAGAAAACAGAACTCATCATCTTTCCACCATCCAACTCTACCCCTGCCCCTGATCTCTCTATTACAGTCAACGGCTCTACACTTTCACCGGTCCCACAAGTCCGCTGTCTTGGGGTAATCCTAGACTCTGCTTTATCTTTCAAACCACACATCCAAACCCTCACCTCTGCCTGCCGCCTCCACCTGAAAAACATCTCTCGCATCCGCTCGTTCCTCGGCTATGACACTACAAAAATGCTGGTCCATGCCCTTGTCATCTCCCGCCTAGACTACTGCAACATCCTTCTCAGTGGCCTCCCAGCTAGCACCCTCGCTCCGCTCCAATCCATCCTTAACTCTGCTGCCCGTCTTATCCACCTCTCTCCTCGCTACTCCTCTGCCTCTCCCCTCTGCCAATCCCTTCACTGGCTTCCCATTGCCCAGCGAATTCATTTCAAGCTACTAACCATGACCTACAAGGCTCTCCATGACCTCTCCCCTCCATACATCTCTGCCCTAATTTCCAAATATCTCCCCCCACGCACTCTCCGCTCCTCACAGGACCTTCTCCTCTGCTCTCCCCTTATCAGCTCCTCACACAACCGTCTCCAAGACTTCTCCCGTGCTTCACCCACACTCTGGAACTCACTGCCCCAACACATCAGACTCTCCTCCACTTTCACCAGCTTCAAAAGCAACCTGAAAACCCATTTCTTCAGGCTTGCCTATAACCTTCACTAAACTTGTCACTACTTCCTCCACAGACATGTCTGCCCCTCACCTCCTGTCTCTTTCCCCCTCCTTGTAGATTGTAAGCCCTCGCGGGTAGGGTCCTCTCTCCCTCTGTCGTGCCAATTGTCATTGTTCATTTATCTTTGTACTCGTTTGACTTATGTTATGTATGTAACCCCCTGAATGTACAGCGCCCTGGAATCAATGGCGCTTTAAAATAAATAATAATAATAATAATAATAATAATAATAATAATAATGGGGGCTGGCACAGAGCTCTGCTATACACCTGCGATAAGCTGTGTGAATTCACCCTTAAAGGGGTTTTGCCAGGACGTGCCTTATCAGCTAAGAAGCAAATGTAAACAAGCCACGGAGCTGAGAGAGACAGACAGCCAGAGCACAGAGCCGTGCATAAGGGATTGTGTGAAATGTTCACTGAAATAATCAAACTACAACTTGTGGATTCTGTATACAAAAGACAACATATTTCTACCCGGTGCCTTGAAAGCTTCTTCAGCTCTCTCTCATCAGATAAGAAGTGTGCTCTGCGCAAGCCCGGCCAGCAGCTCGTCAGGTCGTATCTAGTAGAAGCTTTTAAGTAACGAAGGGCAGATAAGGCAGCCTGTAGCTCTCTTTCAAAAATTTAAAGACTGCAATTTTTGTAATCACATATATTTAGAAAAGTGATTAAATACCCATTTTGGAGGATCCCACGTCAACATTACATCGTGGCAAAACCCCTTTAAGGTGTCATTTATAAGTAAATCTATACTAAAAAATTACATGATTCTATTTTTTCAGTATAAAAGAACAAAGAAACTGACTGGTTTAATAAAATTGATGTTTCCATTCTTCACTCCCATGTCTTACTATTAACATTTTTTGTAAAACTGTAAACTTAAAAATGAGCTTTTCTGTAAAATCCAAGAGCCTTTGATTCATCAAAGCAACGATATTACAGTATATTCAGTTATTTTTTCTATTATATAGTACACTAAGCCCTCACATTATAAAGGGAACATATAGCTTAAACCCCTAGGGTGCAAGCAATTTTCATTTCCACAATCACAAGACCCATAACAGTTTTATTTTTTTGCCAACATCATGAATGATTCCCATCACCTCACACAGGGAGGCTGATTGAGTGGCAGAACTGTTCACATGCTGCAGTGGTATTCCCGCAGCATTTAAGTAAATAGCCAGGATCGGACTTCTTTTTGATTCCAGTTGCTAGCGGCAGGTATCGTGTAGCTGGCACCCACTGCGAAAGGAGCAGGCTGAGCAAGTGAGCCCACTCAGTAATTGCTGCCAGGATGTACCAGTACAATATGTAAAAGTGAAGCAATTAAAAAAAAAAAAAAAAAAAATATTAAAAAATGAACAGTCCAAACCACAAGTTTTAGCCCCACCGAGCCTACATATATACAACCATGATGGAAAAGTTTTTGCTTTTCCCCTGTACCCGAGGACACCATTTTAAAGGGGAAACATGTCGGGATGGGGGGAGGTGGGGTGGACAGCTAATCTTTATTTTAGCTTAGTTAGACAGCTGTTAATCGTGGATAATATGCAGACGTCAGTACTACTAGTTAGTTAGCACAGACGATTTCAGTCAGTCATTCATATAGAATATACTTATAGCTCAGTCTAGCTATTTTAGGTACTATAGTCACAATAGAAGGTTAAGATTGAAGTATTCGTTATTTTCATTAGTTTAGTTGGGAAATCTCTGGTGTGCGCTAGTAAGCAGTCATGGGATTTATTCATGTTTCGCTTACCAAATAAATTTGGGGTATTTAGGGTATATTTATGCCATAAAGAAAAACTATCAGTACCTGCTATATTGGTAAGGGGTCTCCTCAATTATAGGAAAGCCAGGTACTACAAGAAACAATTAGGGGCCGTTTACACGGCACAGTACAAATACCGGTCGGTTTATCTAACTGGTATTTGTACTGTTTTCAGGCAGTGCACTCGGCCGCAGGTGAGCTGTTTTCTTTGCGATCAGCGGAGAAAAGCCCTCCACCTTCACACAGACTTGTTCATCTTCTGTCCAAAATCCGGTCGGAAAAATTAACACGTTCTATGTTTTTCAGGCTGACAGTGGTCTGAAAAACTGCCGGGGGGAAAACTCATGCAGTGCGGACTGCTGCGCGGGTTTTCCATAGAGGCCCGTGTTCAGTTTTCACCCGGTTTGCAGACGGTTTTCAAAACCGAAAACCGTCTGAAAAACCGGGTGAAAACCCGTGCCATAGGGAAAAACTACAAATATGTATCAATACCTTCGGCCATAGTATAACGTATAACTTAAAGGGAATGTGTAATCAAAAATGACTTGTTTAACTCACATTTTTATGTTCAACACATTTAAGAATTGTTGGTTTTTTTTTTTCCATATCACTTTCAATATTTTTTAATAATTCTTAAGTCCTGCAGTTTTCACTTGGCCACGAAGCCTAAAAGTCTGATACTTCCTGTTCTGTACAGAAAGATTCTCAGTTGTCTGCTCATTATCAGTACAAAGAGGTTCAAACTGAAAGGAGACACCAGTGTGAATAGATAACACAGGATCCACCAGTCACAAGAGGAGATCGTCACAGTTCACCTTTCACCTCCCTGCACACTGACTTCTTCCCAGGTCACAGAGCATGACTAGAAAACTCTCCTAGAGAAGTGAATGGGACTGAGTCAGTCTCAAGTCTCCTATGTGCATGAAGCTACTGTAAAGCATCTCCCTGACTGCTGTTAAAGCAGTGCAAACAAGGCCTAGTGGCCAGAGTGAAAACTGCAGGACTTAAGTAATACAATATATTGAAAGTGATATGGAAAATTAAAAAAAAAAATTAAAAAATTTGTAAAAAGTGTTTAACATAAAAATGGGACTTAAACAATGACTCTGATTCCTTTTAATATATTATATACATATTTGTATGTCTGTAGTTGTAAGGGCTACACAATATTTATCAAGCTCTTAATAATGACAATATGTTAGTTTTTTTTAATGAAATAGATGTCAAAAATATTGTGACCTACATTCAGGAGAGATTGTAGAAGACAGCTCGCTGCTTTCAGCACATTAACAGTGTCACACCAATTAATATGGTGTCTTATCAAATCAAAGATCTAAACTCATAGCTGCAGTATCAGTGCAGTCGCATAACATATCTGGGATACAAATTGATGAATTCACATTTTTAAGGGAGATTTAATTAACTTTAGGCCTTGTACTGCCAGCCTGAGTGAAAAATGATTTCGTTTAGTCCAGGCTACATTAGATCATAAACATGAGAATTAAAAAAACAGTGTGTAAAGAAATGCTTACCAGAGAAACTTGTGACAGATGCTGCTAATAAGGCTCTTCCAATGTGTGTCCATTCTTATACTCCAGTTTGTAGGACTGTAGGTGGATCTACCTCAAGGGACATGTGTTTGGGCTATGGGAGATCTCTCCAAGGGCACAATTAGGTTCAGAAAGGCAAAAAGGCATAATATAAAATAGTCGTTTTCTCCCATGTGCCTTAAAGCTGGGTGCTTTGAACACTTCGAAAAATTTAATTTTTGAGCCCAAAATATTGTCCTGAATGAAGGGGTATTCCCATCTGAAATATGTACAGTTTGTTGACCGTTAAGTAGATTGTTGTTTTGAGGAGAGCATTTGCTTGGATAAGCAGTATTGGATGTTTATGGTCGCACTTATTTTAGTGTAGAGATTGCCAGGATCTAGGTTTCCAGTGGGACTGCCCTTTTCAGAGCAATTATCCTATATTTGTCTAGAAAGGGTATAATGTAGGGTGTGGTTAGAAATATACTAAATACACAAAATATCACACCAGTATTCCTAGTTTTTGTATCGGATGTTGCACTTGTTATGCATTAGCCAACAGACAGTCGCAATACAGCACCTTTTACAGTAGAAAGTATTAAAAACTATGTTTTAATAATTAGTCCTATATATCCAGTAAATCATTTTATATATTTTTTGGGCTTCTCATTTATAGCCTTGGATGTAACCGGACGGTGTTACATATTCCACTCATTAATAAAGCGGTGGGACCCATATCAAGAACAGGGGTGAGAGAGGGAGCTTACTTCATGTGTGTGTATATATATATATTATTAAAATATATATATATATAATATTATATATATGCACACATACATATATATATGCAGTAAGCTCCTCTCTCACCCTGTTTTTGATATTATTATATATATATATATTATAATATATATAATTATATCTATATATTTCTATACTATATTTTCTATATCTATATATATCTATATCTATATCCCGGATATGGATATGTATGGAGAAATTTTTTATAATAGATATATAGAAATATATATATATATATATATAGAAATTATATAAAATATATAGAATATAAACACACACACACATATATATATATATTTTATAAATATATATATATAATATATTATATATAATAAACACACACACACATTATATATACATTTCACACCACCCACCCCCCTCTCATATTATATATATATATATATTTTATATATTATATTTAAAATATATATATATAAAAACATACAACACACACAACACACAATATATATATATATAATTATATATATATACACACATACATACATACATACATATGTATGTGTGTGTCAGGTGGGGACATTCAGTATAAAGTTCCAGGTATGAAGTATGAATATGGTCTTTAAATGCTGGGTCATTGTAAAGATTGGTTGCTACATTTAACTCAATTGTTTTTGCTGCAGTAGAAGGTATATGAATCTAATGACTGATGAAAATGTAGAAAAAAAAATAGACTCCACAGCCATTGACAGATTGATAGGTGGATTATACATTTTAGGAGAAATTACAGTTTAACAGCTACCTTCCTGCGGTCTGCTGGAATCACTGTCTGTAGGTAGCAGAAACACATTAACAAGGCATTTCAAAGATAAGGGGAACATTTCATATTCTCATGGAGAGCATTACTTGATAAAGAAAGCTCTTGAACTATAGGTTCAGCTGCTGCTGCTTTATAAGATTCTCCAAGTAGCAATGACTGTAATTCATCCACTACAGACACCGTCAGAGAGGAATTTTCTACAGAAAACACATCTGTAATGATCTTCCCAAACTAAAAAATTTGCTCCTTTGATTATGGAGTTGTTAAAATATCAGATTGGCTGTTCTATTATGGAGGTGTCCTACAGAAAATACATACAAGCTACACATAGGAGCTAAATAGTAAAGCTACCATGTGCCTCAAGACTTCAATGCAGCTTCTACAGATAAATAAAAATCTATGTTAAGTCCTCAGTCAAGAAATCTGCCCACAGCTCAACAAGATGCACTGAAAGATTCTGAGATGTAGATCAAATGACCTAAAGCTGGAGATACGAATACAAGATTGACACTACTGAACAGTCTCGTCACATTCATTACCAAGTTTCTGCTGTAGAGGACATGCCATTGCAGATATGATCCACGCACACACTGCTCCTGTACTCTCGCCATCATGCAAGAGGAATGTCCATCAATTGTGTCTCCCTTCTCATTCCACCTCTTGGGGGTTTAGTTCATCTGCTCTTTTACACTGACCGTGTCGGATTTGGCAATTCTCAATATGCCCAATCTGATTTTGTAACTAAGCCTAAAGCAAACATTCAGGGCAACTCTACTCTGCCATAGTACCCTGTCTATTCCTTTACTGTATGTCAATTCTCCATGCCGGCTGTCATTCACAGTACTCGGTCAGTGAACGCTTCACATAAAAGTGTCCTGGTAAATAATTTTTCTTTCTGATTTTGTGCTGATTTTTCACTAGGTCATCACGATCTTCATTCACATCCAAGGTATAAGTTCCGCGCACTCCCTCTTAGAATCTATAAGCATTTTTTCCCGCCTTTTTGACATCCCTTTGACCCCCAATAAAAATAGATCTAACTGTAAAACGGGTTTTCTAAACTCCCAAGGTATTCTGCTCCAAAATTTAAAAAAAGGGGACCTAACATTTTACCTGAGGGAGAGGATAAAATTTTTCAATTTTAAATTTAAGGTTTTTCCCCCTTTTTTGTCGGTTTTTATTTTTTTATTTTAAGACTGCATAGTAAAAACACAAAAATAAGATTTTTTGACCCTTTTTTTTCAAGAATAAGCTGCCCCGTGGTTCCCCAGGGTATGTTACCATGTGCAAAACAAGGGGTGCCCTGCCAATCAAGTGCTTTATCTTTTACAAACCCTTCCCTTTAAAAGGGGGTTTTCCACAAGTAAAAATTGGAGGGAAGCTTTTTCAAATTTAAAAAAACATTTTCAAACCCTTCCTTATTATTAAAAATTTTGCACTGCTTTTTTTTTAAGGCTTTTGTTTATCTATTGGGGTTTTCAGCTGTTTACAGGGGGATCGACCCGGGGTAGAGCTCCTCATTCCCGGGCCACATGTCAGAATCACCTTCCTCACCCTTTAACTACTGGAATTTTCAAACCCCCGTGCTGTCACTAACCCTCCCCTGTCCTCCCAGTAAAATTTGTTTAAAAAATGAAAAATAAATTTAAAAAAACCTTTTAAGAGGAGTGCAATGATTTAAAAAGAATTTAAAAAAAACAAAAAAAAAACAGGTTTGGTTCCTCAATTTGAACCTAGGACCCTTGTGCTGTTAAGCAAAAAAAATTTTCCTTTTCCCGCTACCCCCAATGCTTTTCATAAAAAAGATTTTTTCTTTGACTACAGAGAGGAAAAACATGGTGGGGTCACCAGCTGGGTCCCATTTAGTGCAATTCAAAAATTTACAAAACACCCCTTTTTAGCACACAAAGCTGAAGAAAAATGGATGGAAAAGGTTTTGAAATTTAGATCTGGGCCCAAAAACCCCTTTTTTTTAAATTTTCCGCCCTTTCAAAAAAACAAATTTTAAACGGTGCTGTTCCGGGATTGGGAAATTTAGCACTTTAAATCACTGCTGGCTTCAAAAAATTATTTTTGCCGGGGGCCCCAAATTTGCAGGAAAAAACAAAGTCAAGGGGAAACCCCAAGCATTTTGTTGGGACCCTTTAATGCCATGAAAAGTGAAAACAGGTTTAAAATTGTTGGTACCCTACCGTAAAAAAACAAAAAAAACAACAAACAAAAAAAACTCTATGCTCACTGAAATAACTTTAAATTGTCAAAAGTAATAAAATTAAAATTCACTGAAAAGCAACTAAAGAAAATCAGACAGTGTTTGAACTGTGGTTCAAGTGATAAAAAAATGAAACTGGCCGGGACAGAAATGGTATCCCTAGAAAAGCTTGAAAATAATTTGACCATAGGGATAAGTTAAACTAAGATGTGCCATATAATAAGCAACACAAGTGTCTTTAAACCTATAGTCAGTCAGTCTTCCTATTTAATGCGTGAAAAGTAGTCACTGTGCTGCATGGTATCATGGTGTGTACAACACTAAACATGGGTTAAAGAAAGCCAAGTAGAGCGTTTTTTCAGGAGATTAGAAAAAAATATATCAATATGTTAAAAAGTAAAGGCTATAAAGATCATCTCCAAACAGCTTGATGTACCTATTACTACAGTTGCACATATTACTCAGAAGTCTAAAGGTCTACAGGACTGAAGCCATCCTCCCAAGACATAGCCGCAAGAGGGAAAATGATGACAAATTGAAGAGACTAATGATATGAATGGTAACCAAAGAGTCTAGAACAACCACTAAATAAATTAGAGATGACCTCCAAAGGTCAGAGTACAGTAGTGTCAGATCGCACCATCCATTGTTGTGTTTGTGGACTTATTGGAAGACAGCTGCAGAGGAAACCACAGTTGAAAATAATTGATAAACAAGCAAGACTGGATTTTGACAAAAACGCATACTGATAAGCCACCAAGCTGGGACGTCTTTTGGACATATGAGATGTTTAGCAATTCTTTAGCATAGAGATTAGTGGAGCAGATGTCATCATTTGCGATGCCATCATCTGCAGCAGTAGTGTCTATGCTAAAGAATTTATGAAACTATGTACAGCTCCTGTATTTCATTGTGGGTCTATACTAAAGGAGTGTAATGATTTGCCTGTTTCACAGAGACTGCTCTTCACAGCCAGCTTCAGCCTTCTACTTCCTGTTCAGGTTGTGGGAGGCTCTACAGCAGTGACTGACATTTCAGCTCTGCTATTTCTTGCGGAGTCTGTTAGAGGGACATTAGTGATGGATATGTTTTAACAGCAGCACAGAAGACTACAGATCTCTAAGGGTATATTCACACGTTTTTTTTTTTTGCCATGTATTTGTGTGCATATTTCGCCGTGTTTTGCGCTTTATACGTGGTGAAATGCACACCGCAATTATGGTAATTCATAGCTCTCATATAGAACTATGAATTACGCAACATCTCCCCAGGCATACAATACTCTCGTTTCGTACGCCCGGGGAGAGAAGTGACATGTCAATTGTTCGCGGCGCTTACGTGCCGCTGACAATGCATGTCAGTGAGGCCGGCATCTGTGCTTTGGGTATACGCACTTATCAGTGCATGCCTCCAAAACACCCGGCATATTGCGCCGCATACTCTACGTGCCACAATACGGCGTGTGAACATACCCTAAAGAGTTGATGTTTAGCAGTCAGAAAGATTTACTGCTGGTAAGACAGCAGGAAGTGACATCACTCTCCCAGCCAGGGCTGGTGGAGCAGGGAGACGTGGTCAGCAGCCTTGGAAACCTTCTGTTAAATAGGAAACAAGAACTGCTTGGACTCTAAAATGAAGTAAAAACAGAAAAGCAATGCATTTAGTAATAGTGTTTTTTACTTTTGTCTACATGTTTAAAGGGGTTGTCTCACTACAAAGAATAGCTTTCAAAATGTAGGGAACACTAAATGAAGACGTTTTCCAAATATATTGCTTTGTTCATTTTTTTTTTGTTAAGGAGCTACAAATTATTTTATCACCTTCTGAGGGCTCTCAGGTTTCCCAAGTGACCGACCTGTGTCCTCCTTCTCCCCTGCTGTTTGTTCTATCGGATAGCAGGGAGTGATGTCACCACATAGGTCGCAGCATGGTGTAAGCTTGTGTGTTATCAGAGCTTTCAGACAAAAGACTAATTACATTAGCTCAGAAGCTTCTCTGGACCACAGAGAAGGTAATTTATTTAATCTAGACTAATAGACGTCGAATACACTGAGCTCATATGCTAATTACAGACAGCTTGCCCTGGAAGTGACAGGGCAAAGCAGCATTATTTCATTCATGCAGCCTATGAAACTTTGAGATGTTACAACCCCTTTAAAGCTAAAATCAATGTGATAGGAATTCCCCTTTAATCCATCTAACAATTCACGTATACAATAGCTATTATCTATCCGTAATAAAATTACCATCAACAAACCTGCTGTTGCCAAAAACACACAGATTTGTTCCAATTTCAGACTTTTAACCTTATTCTAGCTCACAATTAGCCATAGATATACTGTATTTAGTCAAACCAGTATTTTGCCTAAAATGGAGTAAAGAAACAAGGTTTCTCAGAAGCGAGTTGTAGACTTGTCTATCCTCAAAATAAAAAGCTCACAGAAGACAGAACTTCAAAGCGCACAGGAAGCCAGTATTCAAAATAAGGCAAGCCCTCAGCATGTAAAATTCTCTTTCTAACCATGGCTGGGGCTGTCCCACATCTGACGCTTCTCGTTACTGGCTTTTCTCTATTTCTGAAAAACGGAAGTTAAAGAGAATTTATTCTCAAAAGAAATTCTAATCCCATTTACTTCTAAACGCAAGCGTTTGTTGTTGTGTTACATTACAGCATTATTCATCCTGCGGAACAATTCCAAACACGACTTTCATACACTGGGCTGCTTAGCAACACGCATTGTACAGTGTTCAGACAGGTTAGACTGCGGATGTGCCAACGCTGGGGGAAACGCTGATGGGTCACTAGAGAACGTCTTGTAGAGACTGCATAGCATTGTTTTTATTGAGGGACCCAAAAACGGGCCCGTTTGAGAACCTGACTTGAACTGTGGCGACCAGCTGACCACTGCCTTGTATCCCATATAAAAAAAGGTGTCGTCTAGGATGAAACTGCTACAGATTTCTGTAGCTTTCACAATCTCTTAAAAATTTGTCACCAACTTGAAAGAAAAATTCCATTGCTTGTATTAGATGTTATTATGTACTGGAAGGGGTCACAAACCTAAGGTCAAAAGTTACATTTAAAATACAAAACAAATACGTGTAGACTTTTCCAGTAGGTAAATGCTGTTGGCGGATCAGTCCCTTGCGGGTGTGTAATGTTCCCAGCATCCCACACACAATCTGTGCAAGCTTTACAGCTTCTGCTTAAATACATAAACAATGCCAAGCCTTGTACATAAACACAGACTGCAGGAGACAGCGTGACGTATGAACGCAGCAACCATGTGATGAATGACTTCCTACACCACGACCACACTGCAACTGTGCCAGCCACCAGCAGATTCCAGGTCACTGGTCTATGGAGAAAGGACCCAGAAGACTAGCAATATTTATATTCCACTTCATAGCACCACTAATGGACTAATGCTCAAGGAGCTCTCTGTTTTATTCCCCAGTTACAACGTCACAGATCCCTGTAAATACATTGCTGGTTTCATCTTGCTTTGTCTTTTATTGAAGTCATTTCATTTAGCCCCAAGTTTCCCGCTGCTTGTATGCCACTAGTTAGCCGATGCAGGCAGTTTTATCATTGCACATATCGATAGACCACAGGCTGCTATAAATCGCTGCTCCCATGATGATATTGCATAGTTACATTATTAGTACGGATGAAATAAGACATGTGCCCATCAAGTCCAACCAAGGGTGGAGAAAGATGTGGATGAAGGGTGGAGGATAGGGAATTTTTAAGATTAGTTTCCCCTACTGATGAAGGCTTGGATCCCATAAGGAGAGAATACATAGTAAACTTGCTTGACTATATGAAACCGTCATCGCAGATTAGTCTCTTTAAGACAAACTCCATTCAGTAAAGTTCACGAGTATCTGGCTGTGTTCAATTTCACCAACATCACGGGCACCCCAGCACCAGACATTAATACTATAGGAGTGCCTGGCAGATCATCGACTGTCTCCAACCATGAAAACTTCCCCTACTGACAATTGTTGTGGACACAAGGGAAGTGTTTAGGGGTCCAGCGCTCTACTCCAGCCATTTTGACAATCCTATCTGCGGTCTCTGGAACTACAAGTCCCAGTCGGCCCCAACTTAACATCTATTGCCTTTCCCTGTGGTTCATGACAATAGCAGTGGGAAATTTGCTAGGATTTTTTTTTACTTTACTAGTCAGACTATTTGTTTCTTTATAAAAAGAAACATTTGGGTAAGGGTGTGTTCACACGCCGTGTTGGATCTGAAAAACGCATTCAAAAGCGCTGTGTAAATCGTACCCCAAACGCAGGTGCGTGTTTGGATGCCTTTTAACTGCAGCAGAAACGCACCCTACAGTTTTTAATAGCGTCTGCTGTGTCAAAAGGATCAAGAATTGACATGCCAATTCTCTGAACGAATTTGAACGAAGCTGAAAGACGCATCAAAGACGCATGTAAACACACATCGGCGATCACTTGTCTGGGCACAATGTACTTGCCATGAAAACATTCGTAACATAGCACTCGAGTGTCATGATTTTACCGTATTTGTGGGACGTACTACGGCGCAATTACACGCCAATGTACCCCCTTCGGGTATCTTCACACGGCATAATTGTGGGGCATATTTCGGTGCGTAATTGCGCTGCAATACACTCGAAATGCACCCCGTAATTAGGATAACTCATAGCTCTCAGAGACAGCTTATGCACCACTGATGAGAGCGAATGGGGCCGGCCGGAGGCTGGACAGTGCATACGTCTAAAACACACGGCGTGTACAATGCGTGACGCAATTCGCCATGTGAACATACGTTTAGGATTATCTACTACAGAATTCAAAGGGTTGGTTTTCCACAAGTGCAAAATCCACACTTTTTTTAAAAAAATTTTTTAAATAAGCTACCCCATGGGTGACCAGTGACACTGCATGGTAACAGCCACAGGCATCTATCAAATGTACTGGATATGTCCCCAGCTTATCCTGCCCCAACAGCCTATGGGTGACTAATGCCTTTAGCTGATGCCTAATAGTGGCATCTATTACCCATAGGCTATAATCGCATCTGTTTAACATGTTTGTCACAAAAAGCTATTGAAAAGCTCATGACTTATCTGTTAAATGGATGCAAATATAGCCTGAAGGGATGGATGCCACTGTTCAGCATCTGTCACAGCCTCCATTTAATGTATACATTGGGAGATTTCCTCACTGTATATATGTACAGGGCCCTAATAAGCTACATTGTCAAAAGATACACAACCTGCTTACCCTGTTCTCATTATTAAAGGGGTTATCCAACTAATACAAATTATTGTTCAGTGAGGCCAGGGTGAATTAAAAAAAAAAAAAATAATTACTTACAGGTCCATCACTACTGCCACTGCTCTTGACATGCCGGAGATGCTTAGACTCCATTCACTTACAATGGAACTCAAGCCTCTTGTGTGTTGGGATGAGAACTCCGAAATCAAGAAGAGCAGTGATCGGACCTTGGACGTGACAAAAACGGATTTCGACTGCGTAACACAATGAAATCTCTCACATCGCACTACATACAAGTTAAGTCAATGCATTGCATGGCATCATTTCTATGGTCTCAATTATATATGCGCAAGGAGGATAGTAATGCTCCTTCTCTGTTTATCACGTCTCGCCATGGACATCCCTTTTCACACACTGCTCAAATGGCGACACGCGACTGTCAAGGCCACTGACTGCAGTAGTCACGTGCTGTTCAATTACCAATGCCAGAGCTTCAATAAAGTATTGGTGGCAAGAACATATTTTTCTTGTTGTCAAATGCAGTTGGGACTTGCATTATAATGACAGATGTGTCCAGTGAAGGCACTAGAGCTCTCCCCTAAATGCCTCATTCTTGTGAGACTTGGTCAGATAGGCAGTCAGCAGTAATAGCTACCATACAACAGTTACACGCTATACAGGCAATACACAGTTCTTCAAATGTTAGTAGTGAAAGAGTGAACATGTGCATAAATATATAATATGCACAGAAAATTATGTATTAAACTCGGATTCTTATAAAAATCCACCTGCAGTTATTATACATGAAGGCAATAACAAGTAATGTGGTCCCTTTATTATGGTGATAGTATCCATTGAACACAACGTTGTAACAGCTGTTGCCTGACTTGTATAGTATCTCATACACAATCATTTCCTCCTTTCATATTTATGTATTTTAATATCCTCAGCGTTTCATCTTTTCTGCATATTTACATACATTTGTAAAACACTTCTTAAGAGTGAATTTCTTTCAATGCTTACTGCCCAAAAGAAGAATTTGTAAGGTATTTCAATTATTTTCAGCAGCTTTCCAATTATACTCTACCTTGTAGAAAGCCATCATAAATTTAAACACTGAATGCATTATATTTTAGTCTTTCTACAATTCTGCCATACTCCTTTTCTTAAATGTTAGCATCTAATGTCAAGCTTAAAGGGACACTACCATCACAACTCTTTCATATATTGACAAGCAATATGCTACTATTATATGGATTTTTTTTAATTGGGTGGCTATTTTTATTGCATAGGACTGCCAATTAGAATGTTAAGGCATTCTTATTAGTTTCTTCAAGTCAAAAGTTTACATACACTAGGATTACTATATCTTTAAACAATTTGGACAGCCCATATGATGTCATGTTATTGGAATCTCAGGTTTATTATTAATATCTGAGTTGAGACACACCTGTGGATGTATTTTTTATTCACACCAGAAACACACTGTTTCTATGTGTAACCTCATGGGGAAGTCTAAAGAAATCAGGCAAGATATCAGGAAGAGAATTGTGGACTTGCACAAGTCTGGTTTATCCTTGGGTGCAATCTCTAGATACCTGAAGGTGTCTCATTCATCTGTAAAAACAATTATATGTAAGTACAAATAAGGTAATGTCCAGTCATCATACAGATCAGGAAGGAGATGGGTTCTGTGTCTCAGATTAATGTGCTTTAGTCCAACATGTGCATATCAACCCAAGAACAAAAGCAAAAAGACCTTGCGAAGATGCTGGTGGAAGCTGATAAGATTGTGTCATTACCACATTGAAACAAGTACTGTATCAACATGGGCTGAAAGACCACTCTGCCTTGAAGAAACCATTACTCCAAAACAAACATAAAAGCAAGATTGTTTGCAAATGCGCACAGGAACAAAGAACTAAATTTTAGGAGACATATCCTGTGGTCTGACAAAACTAAAATTGAACTCTTTGACCATGATGACCATTGTTAAGTTTGGAGCAAAAAGGGAGAAGCTTGGAAGCCTAAGAACACCATCCCAACTGTGAATTACAGAGGTGGCAGCATCACGTTGTGGTGTTTTGCTGCAGGAACTGATGCACCTCACAAAATAGACGGCATCATGAGGAAAGAAGATTATGTGGTGATACTGAAGCAACATCTCAAGATATCAGCCAGGACGTTAAAGCTTGGGCGGAAATGGTCTACCAAATGGACAAGGACACAAAGCATACTGCCAAACTGGTTACAAAGTGGTTAAGGATAACCAAGTGAATGTCCTGATCTCAATCTTACTGGAAATTTATGGGCAAAGCTGAAAAGGCAGGTGTGAGCTAAGCGACCTTCAAACATGGCTCAGTTATACCAGTTCTGTCAGGAGGAATGGGCCAAAATTCCTACCAACTATTGTGAGAAGCTAGTGGAAGGATATCCAAAACACTTCATCCAAGTCATACAGTTTAAGGGCAATGCTACCAAATACTAATGAAATAAATGTAAACTTAACTTTGCAGAAAGTAATGAAAATGCCTTAAATTCTTTCATTATTCTGGCATTTGGCAAATATAAATAATTTTGGTTCCTAATTGACCTAAAACGTGTAAAGCTTATTCTGATTTAATTTATTATTTCACAAACGAAGACTGTGCAAAAAGTGGTTTTTATCAAAATTATTATTTTACTTAATTACAATGCGCATGGTATATGCATAATTAGCTACAATGCCAACATATCCCAAATAGTCACTGTAGTGAAGATAAAGAAGTCAGTACTTAGCTGTACAACGTAGCTTATTCAGGCATATTTATACGTTGTACAGCTAAGTACTGACTTCTTTATCTTCACTACAGTGACTATTTGGGATATGTTGGCATTGTAGCCAATTATGTATATACCATGCACATTGTAAATAAGTAAAATAATAATTTTGATAAAAACCACTTTTTGCACAGTCTTTGTGAAACAACAAGTGATATTAAGGAGAGAGGGGAAAGCTCCTATGAAGTTTCTGTGAAATTCAGTCAGTACATATGAAGATATATATGGCACTTGTGCGATATGTTATAGACTGCAGTTTCCCTGTGTGCCTTTCAATACAAAATATAAACAAATTGACTACAAGATGTCTTTTGAAGAAATATCCAGTTTGACTAATAATCGAGCTGAAATGTTCGCTTTTTCTGAAGCGGACTGACGTTATTCTGAGCCAGACACAAAATGCAGACTTATCGTTACATCTGACCGCAGAAGCCGCACCTGTTAATCATATGCGGAAATTGGAACAACTAAAGAAAAGAAACTATTCTCTCCATGCATGCATCAACAATAGCAGAATATGTAAAGGCACAATGTATTCCAAGAGGGTTAAGAAGCTCGTTACAACCCATTCTTTTAAAGGATGACTTGCTATACAAAGATGGTATTCTATATCAAACCGTTATTCACTTGATCTGATGCTTCTCACCATACAACATCTACAGCTGGCTATAAGTAATGTTAAAATAGAGATTAAGAGCTGTGAAGAAGAATTCAGAAGGAATGAAGAATTTTTTTTACCCTTAAAATGTGCAGAGCGTAATGCCAACATAGAAAAGTTTCGGATATAACTCTTGGAAACCAAGTTAAAGTTTGAGCGAGATACTTGCAATACAAGATGACATAGGTAAAGATTCCATGGCTAAAAATTATGGAGAGACCGTTCTAGCAACGCATTTTCATGATTATAAACATACTGTCAGCGATATAAGGTGGTGCGTCTTAGAGGAAGTCTATGCTCAGGATGCTAGTCTCTACAAATCCAGGCTGCTTCAACGTGAGGCATTCTGGATTTGTAAGTTGGGAACATTGGCCCTGAAGGGCTTAAATGAAACACTAAGCTTAAAGTGTTTTTTATGAGAGGTATAGTAGTATAAGATATAGGTTAATAAAGCTAATTTAGTGTTGTAGTATATTGGGGATTAAGATGTATGCCAAATTTTAAATAGGTGTGTCATTTCTAGTTTGTGTGGTTAATAGAGGGTTAATAATCACCTGTGCATTCAAGGTTCCTATATAGCAGGGAAAGAGTCCCACAGAGCGCATGCTTGAGAAAGGAAACAGATTTCCAAAATGTCGCACAGTATGCAGCAGGAAGCCTGATGGCTCGATTACTAAGGTATGTTTAAATATGCCTGAATAAGCTACGTTGTACAGCTAAGTACTGACTTCTTTATCTTCACTACAGTGACTATTTGGGATATGTTGGCATTGTAGCTAATTATGCATATACCATGCGCATTGTGAATAAGTAAAATAATAATTTTGATAAAAACCACTTTTTGCACAGTCTTCGTTTGTGAAATAAGTGAATTAAGGAGAGAGGGGAGGCTCCTATGAAGTTTCTGTGAAATTATGTCAGTACATATGAAGATATATATGGCACTTGTGTGATATGTTATTCTGATTTCATGTCAGATAGGGAGGAAAAACATATGTGTTTATATATAGTGTATATAAACTTTTGGTTTCAACTATATATCCTATTGGCAGTCCTATGCATTCCATTAGAAAGGAGTGCTTCGTATTTCTGTAAAAGTCTTAGAGATAATATGTGTGTGTATATATATATATATATAATATATATATATATATATATATATATATATATATATATATATATATATATATATACATATATACACATACACACACACACATACATATATATACACATACACACACACATTATCAAAGCAGGGAGAACCAAGCATATAGGTTTAGTAAGCTATATATTATATAAATTATCTTTTTTATAGAAAATTAAATATCAATCTGTTCAGATTCTTCTGACCTAGAAAATGATGCTGACAGATAAAACAGCATTTTATGGCGACAGGTTCTCTTTAAAGGGGTATTCCTACTTTTAAACAATGATGGTATATTGCTAGTATAGGTCATCAATGTCCGACAGGTCCAGGTCCCAGAGGTGGAACCCAGACTTATCTCCAAAACCTCTCCATTCAGAACGAAGAGGTGGTCGGGACTCTCCCATAGACATTAATGAGAGTTCTGAGGATAGCCGAGCGACACCACTCGGGCTCATTCAAGAGATGGGTGTGGGTGCCACAGGTGGGACCAGGACCTATCAGACAGTGATGACATTTCCTAGTGATATGAGCTCATAGCCTTAAAGAGGTTGTCCCACTTTAGACAAAGATGAGAAAATAAAAAGCAAAAAAAAAAGTTATTAAACTTCCCATTCTAATTGTTCATTAGAGAATCCCTCAGGACTTCTAAGGTATCAATGCTAAGCTAGGTTGTTTACAAAGCACTGACTTCTGGGCTAGTGTTGCTTGCTAACAGATATAGCCCACAGGAGACCATGTCATTTTTGGCTTTGCCCCCTAAATAGAGAAAAGAGATTTTAGTTGTATATTTAAGTACATTTTAACATATTCTTTCCCAGCAGCCAGGAATATTGTAGTCAAGACCCATCCCAGATTTCTTCCTGTGATTGAAAATACAGGGTATGTGCTGAATCACTTGCAAAGTATAATCATTGAAGTCTAATTGCTTTTAATCAGCTCTCTCTATTATTAAGATGCCAAGAGTTAGGCCAGACTTGGCTGTTGACTTTAGCGAGGGAGGACCCCAGCAGGAGACCCTCAAATTCAAGATACCTTTAAAGAGCATAAACCCAATATCTGACCAAACACACAAGCTGCAGTAAACCATCCCTAAAGGGACTACATGCATTGGCAGACTAATGAACGAATAACTTAACTGAGTTTTGCCAAATGTAGATAGTAAAGATAACTTTTTATGTTAGATAGAAAAACTTCTATGATTTGACAAGACAATTTTATTTTAATGCAAAAAGAAACAGCAATGATCTAAATTTAATGTATACTGTACTTTTTAAGGCAATAAAAGTCATTTGAACAAAATGTTTCACCCTGAAAAGGCATGTACAGATGTCAACTGCGACTAGATGAAAGCTTTCACAGGAATCAAAGAGTGGTATTTTTACAGTAACTGAAAACAAAAATAGAACAGGGCCCAGAGAAATATCTGCTTATATTGAGCGGTGTGTTACAATATTAACATACACAGACCGGAAAATAAGGCCTCACGTGGCAATACTGACCAGGCCTGTAAGGTATGGTGCATTGCCTGATGCCAAATCATCTCCATACAGACATGACTAGCAAATCAGATAGGTATGCAAAGTATTCAAAACCTAGCAACATGGAAAGGCTGAAAAAAGTCCATCCAGTTCACTCTTCAATGTTGATCCAGGTGAAGCCAAAATCCGCAAGAGGCAAAAGTTTCACTGCTTTGGTAAAAATCCCTCCATAAATATGGTAATCAGAATGTATCCCTAAATCCATCCTTCTCCAGAAATCTAAAACCATAACTTATATTATTATTACACTACAGTAAGGAATCCAAGGCCCTTTTTAACTGTATTCTAGAATTCACCATGCCATGTCTGATGAAGCCGTAGTGGCCACATGGCTGGAGACCCTCTCCACTCCTCTCCGGTGCCTCTGCAGGATTGCTGTGCATCATGTTGAGCTAGTAGTCACGTATGGGTTATATGATGCAGTCATTCTTTGGATTTAGCATATAAATGTTTTTGATGGTTCAATTTTGGTGTACAATGTTACTCCTTATAATTGTTCGTTAGGTGAACATGTGTCCTCCAGGTTTATGTATTATTCAGGATATGTCCCTTGTTATTTGCATCTCCTACTCATTTCACATCTGGACTATAGCAATGTTAAATCCAAAGTTTAAGGAAAAACCAATTTTGTCCAGCAGTACAATTAAGAACCACATTGGCTCAAAACGCGTCAGGAAGAATACAAACTGTGGCAATGCAGTTCTTTTTAATGTACATCGATTAAATATGTGATTTTATCTATATTTTTACAAATTTCGAGTGCTGGAGGTTTCTTCTTTAAAATTTTTGGATTGATCCTTTGCTTCTAGAAAGTCCATGTGGCTGTCCGTGCACCACCATACCCAGGTCACAAGACCAGGAACTTGTGCATCAGCAGTGGTAAGCTACTTTGTTATTATGATAACTTTTAATAACGAGGTTACTTTTCTAAAATTGCATTGGGGAAGAAATTGTTTTGTTGAAAATGTTTTGAGGTACCTCTTGGTGAGACATCGTTAACGGCTAGACACATCATTACAATGCAGTTAAAAAATGTTCAGCTCAGTTGTAAAACTCTGAGATAGGCCACATCACTGAACTGAGAGAAGGAAGATGGTCATTTTGAAGAAAAGCCTGATATGAGGAACACCAACAGCTCAGTGGGGTGTGCAGGACATTCACAGGCCACGCGTGCTGCCACTTGTGACTTCCAGCTGGTACGGTTTTTTAGCAGGATAATGCTCGGCAACAGCAAGGCTTTCCCAGGAAGCTCTCTGAGATTGTAATACTTTCTTGGCCTGTTTAGTCACCAGATTTATTGCCAATTGAGCATTTATGGGAGCAGCTGAATTACACTTGTGCAGGATCTACAGGTCCAGCTGTAACACCTGTGGGCAAATGTACCTCAAAATGCCATATGGAACCTGCATGGCTCCATGTCCAGCTGTATCTACTCTTGCATCCAGGCTAGAGGTGGGCCAACACATTAGAGTCTCCTTTAAATAGTACAGTTACATTTCCTCTTGCTCTAATATTTTCATCACTCCATTCACACACAAAGTTTCATATGATTTCAACAACTACTTTTTAGTGTATTTGTTTTGTTGTTCTTGAATATGTATCAGTGTTAAATATCACTATCACCTCAGCCAAAGCCTCCAACTTATCCAGATCTATTTGTAACAGAATACGGTTTTCTTTCGTATTACTATACACAGTTTAGTGTCTGCAAAACAATATATTACTGTGCAACCCCTCTAAAAAGACAAATCTATTAAACCGGACCTGTAATACATCAATTTTACAGGCAGCATAAAACAGCTGCGGGTTACCCGATTCATGTTTGTCTATAGGGAGAGAGCGGTCAGTTAAGCTGAGGGTGGGTGGGGAGACGCCTCACATCGGACTCCTCTTCCCACACCTGGGTGTTTTACGGGAACATCGCAGCGTTTCGGGGTAAAACACAAATGGTTAGAAACGGGTAACCTGCAGCTATTTCATGCTGCCCATCGTTCGGACAGCATAAAGTAGCCGACAGGTTCCTTTTAAAAGTTTTTTTTGCGATAACAGGAGTTGCTTGGTAAATTTTTTGCTTTGAGTTAAGAGCGAATATTTCAATTAAAGGGGTTGACTCACTACATCGATTCATCTTACCGCAGACCTCTTTTCTCGGTTTCATTTTTAAATTCAGGAAAGTGTTCACTAGCTACTACTGGCCTGCACTGCATAGCGTCGGCTGACGCGTTTCTGCTTCGCCTGCATAGCCTTGTTCACAGCAAACACTGGGGTAGATTTATCAGTAGTGTCAGACTTTTAGACAGTGTAAAGTTAGACTAGACCGTCTTATAATGCGCCACATTTATCATAGTGTTAATAAATATGGTGCAGGTTAGAACGGTCTAGTCCAAGTTTGTACTACCTAAGTATGTTGGCTTACTTTTACACCAGAAACCGACAAAATTCTGTCGCATTTTTTGTTGCATTTAAGCCACGTCCTTTCCAAGAAACCACACCCCTTTTACCAAGGTCACACCCTCTTTGTCGGACGAGGCACAGAAGCATCTAAAACGGTCTAAAACACATAGTAAATGTTGCGAAAAGCTTGTTTTTGGCGCAAATTGAGCTAGGATTCTTGCGCAACTGCCTTGGTAAATCTACCCCATTGTTTTCTTTGCTGTGAACAAGGCTTCAGACGAAGCGGAAACGCGTCAGCCGATGCTATGCACTTTTACTCTCTGTGATGAGAATTTAAAATAAAAGTATTGGCTCATTTAATCAGAGTAGACCAGGGGTGTTAAACTGCGGCTCTCTAGCTGTTGGGAAACTACAACTCCCATCATGCACACTGTTATAGATTATACAAATGCATGATGGGAATTGTAATTTCCCAACAGCTGGAGGGCCGCAGTATGACACCCATGGAGTAGACTGTAATCCAGTGGCGTATAGTGTGTTTTGGATTATATATACCGATTTAGCCAACAGGGATTAATGCGTTTTGTAGCCCACAAGCTCATTAATGACTACCTAGAACCACATGTGGGCGAGTCTTGCATATTTCCATTTTTTTCTACTGCTGGCCTGCAGGTCTGTAGCTATAACAACCAGCACTGGCAGCCTATCAGGAGAGATCAAACAGGTCTGTAGCTATAGTGACCTGAGGAGCTGATGCAGCCCATACGAGAGGATAGGTAGGACAAGGTTAATGAACACATTGCAAAGTGACTTGTTTTTGCAAGATTTTTAGCTTACAATGCAAAACTTGTAGTGAGACAACCCCTTTAAGAGTTAAAAAGAACAGACGTGCATTGCAATCGTGAATTTTAAACAAGTTATCTGCTCTGCAAACCATCTGCCATTACAGCAACACTGTGTGAACGCACCCTGTGAAGGGAAAAATACCCTGAGAATTTAGGTTTAGTAATCACCTCCATCTCCGGCAGCATCTTCATCTGATTTTAAAGGTGAATACACTTAATTAAACCTATTTCCTAACGTTCTCTTTTGTTACAGTATACTTATACAGTGTAAATGTTTGTTAATAAACATGAAAAAATTTAGGTTTTGGGGTGCGTGGAACAGATGACATTTCAATTCATTTCTACAGAAAAATTTGCTTTGAAATAAGAGCAATTTGAGTAAAGTCACGAAACCAATTAAACTAGCATCTCAAGGTACCACTGTACTTGTATTTGTTTTTTTTTTTTGTAAAATACTGGAGCATCGACTCTTAGAATGCTTTGTTGTGCTGTTTTTTTACTGAACAACCCCTTCTATCTGCAGCTACAGATTAGTTTTCTGTAATGTGTATGGGATGGGAATTTAGAATTAGACCTTCAAACATTTAAAAAACTTTAGCTATTTTTTCTGGTTATAAAAAAAAACAATACATTTTGAAGGTATTTCTTTTTCCTATTGAGAAGCTCATGAAAAAAATTGTAATAGAAAAACACCACCCCTTTACTATGCTGCATTTTTTTTAAACAAACCCCCCAAAAAACCAAACACTAAAACTGGGAAAGATGCAACAAAGCAACAAAAAATGATCAGCACATCCAAAATAATTTTAAAGTCAACTATGTGGGTGCACGCTGACGTGGTGGCAAAATATCCAAGCACAAATACATAAATCAACAGCACTTTGTGCATTGTTTGCCTGGGGGATTAGCTGCTTCCATTTTGGTCGTGCACTCCACACATCTACTGTTTTTAAATCAGGACAGAATGTAGCTGGGATCTTCATGCCCTGAAAAAAATGGATGCTTGACACGGCAACAGGTGAGGTGAGAATGTTATAGTTTAAGTCCCCACCTGAACAAAGGTCACCTGGTCACTGATGAATATGCCGTCACAGCTTTAGTCAAAAATGTGGGCCAAGAACCTCAAATTTTCATGTCTCCAAAAAGAAGCAGAAATGCATTTCGAAATATTTCATATATTCATTGTTTGACTCTCTTCGCATTTATAGACTGTAGAGGGTTAAATTTTTGTGTTTACAAAAAACAAAGCATTGAGCCTCATTTAATCAAAACTTTATTGCCCATAAAAACCAAATCGGAGGTAAGCTTTCATATTACCAATGCAGTTAAAAAAATAAAAGCAGAGCTTTGATTGGTTGTGATGGGCACCATAGACTGTTTTGGCTAGGTCTTCACGGTAGTGGACAAAAAAAGACCTGAAAACCAAATCCTAAATACGTTCATAAAACTTTGTCCACTGCCGTCAAAAGCCGCTGGAAAAACGTCCGCTTTTTGCCGTGTTTTACGTTTTCTTTTTGCACTTTTTTTTGCCGACGCTTTACACAGACTCCAATAGTACATTATCTGCCCTGCTCTGTCGTTTTTTGCAACAGGTTTCCATAAACAACCAGCAAATAAAACAAGCAGAAAGACAGAACATTTTTACTATACAAGTCTATGGGATCTCTTTTTCAGTCATTTTTTTCAGCATTTTTTAAAAAATGAAAAAAGCTGAAAAAACCCGACGTTTTTCTGTGCAGTGGAGAACTAGCCTTACACTTAGTTTTGATAAGTGAGGCCCATTGTTGCCTAGTGGCCTACAGCAAACAATTGGCTGCACTTTTTTGCCGGGCTCTCTTTTTTTTGTCATACCGCAGTGTGTTACTCTAAAACTATGTAAATCTATGTGAGTCCGTCCTTATGCTCTTATTTAAAATAAAGTAAAAAAATGAAGTAAAATGTGGAAATCTGAAGCAGTAAGGTTGAATTCACAAACAACATTTCTGAAAAATGCCAGGGCAGTTCTTGGAGGCTACAACCAGGAGTGAATGCAACAAGAAGTAGTAGTATAAGGCCATGGATAGGCAATGGTCAAGTGAAGTGAGGTGACCGTCCAGGGCGCCACTTCATGCCAAGCAGAAAAGGATGTGAAAGGAGGAATGGAGTGGACTGCATTTTCCATTGGGGCAGCAAAATAAATGCCTTACTTGTCAAAGGCACCAGCATACCGTGCTCCGGTCTCCCTTTATATTTCCCATTTACTTTCATTCCATTTCTGGCCTTAGCTAAAACTACATAAAAAAATTTAAGCATTTAAAAAAATAAATAAAATGCTGTGTAAATCCACCTTAACACAAAAACAGTGTTAAAGTAAACCGGTTAGGAATGAATGTAAGCATGGTCATAGGCAGAGAAATATACATTCCTCGATTCTCACTAGATTAGCAGTGAGCGATCATCATGTGGGTTTGAAGTACAACATTGTTCCAAGACATTGACCAGCAGCCGCTACTGATTAAATCGACCATTAGTTAAATATCGAGCAACAATTTCTAATTAAATTAAAAAGATTTGAAATAAAATAGGAATTATTGCCAATGAGGAGACACTTCGATTAAGATATCAAATGTCACAAAATTGATTTGAGAGACATTTCATTGATCAGGAAGGCATAGTACAACTTCTATTGATTAGAGGGATCTGATAGCTTTTTTGCTGGAGTCAGGATAGAATTTATTTTTCCCATGTGAAATGTAATTTGCAAATCTTACACTAAGGGTTTTATGTTTGGCTTCCTCTAGATCAATATCTTTATAAATATAGGATGAGCTTTCCTACTAGTAAGGCGGCTTGCTAACTTTGAAGCCAATGGAGATTTTAAACCATGCAGACAGCTGGGAATCCCGTCGATGTTCTGCAGCATAGCACCAGATAAAAACCAGCCTATATTTGCACTTTTAAGAAAACTAATACATAAGTAAAGTTAACCAGGCCAATGAACATGAGTACAGTAGACATGTTTTCTATGTATGCAGCCAGAAGCAGGATCATAACATTTGGTGTTGAAATGTAGAACCCCACGTTAAGACTGAGTGCTGCAGGACTGAGTTGGCATGTGCGATTTTCCATATTACCGTAATTCACTTTGGACTATAGAAGTATCTGCAACCATACTTCTTGCGACTTTTGATTGAAAGATTATCTTAATCCCAAATTACAGACCATTTGACCAATGTAATTGATGCTAATCTCAGGTGACACCTTTTAGAGGCGGAGTATATTTGATGGTAAACTTTCGAGAGTACTAGCTCTCTTCTTCACACATGGTGTTACACAAGAAACTGAAAATTCAGACTTTTTTCACAAGACATGGATCTTCAAAGGATCGTAAAATATTTAAAAATAACAAAATGTAGAAGTAGAGAAGTTATTTCCAACAGGTCAAGAAATAAACAATCTGGAAACTTGTGGGGTGTGAAAGAGGGATCAGTAATTATTGCTGTTATCTGTTTCCTATCAGGTGGTGATTTGTGACCATCACAGTTCATACACAGTGTGACATAAAACTGGCATGACTATTAAGTCCGAATTGCAGAGTTTGAAATTTTTGCATGAATTTATATTCCCATTCCTTTCCCTCCCTCTGCGTCTTAAAATGTCCCATTAAAACCACAATCCGCAAATCTTCAATACAGTGGTCCTCACTGGAGAAACGTGCGGCCACTGGGAGATCTGTTTTGCTGTTAATCATGAATCTGTGCGAGTTCATGCGCTGACTCTCTGCCCTGTTTCCCCCTCATAGAGGCCTGTGATGGAACATTGCACACACATGAGATTCACCACAATAGGAGATCTGCAGGTAAATGTCCCCCTAATCCTGTGCACCTGTTGTGACTGTGGGACAAGTATGCTGTCAGTGGTGTGGATGTGCCTGCAGGTCTTGCACCTGTTCTGCAGGCAGGGTGAGGTGACATTTGTGGTTGCGGCCTTCAGGGAAATCTGGACAATAATATGCCGCAGGTTTGGTGGTTGCCGAAAGGAAAAGAGAGAAGGGACTGGAAATAGGGTCGACAAACTCAAAGACCTATGTAGCACAGGCTGGAAGGTACCAAAATGTACCGCACAAGAATGGAACTGAAAAACCGGCTTAAGAAACTTGCACAACTCAGCAGCGACATGCCAGTTTCAGGTCCCACTATGTATGAACGGTGAGGGTCACAAATCACCACCTCATAGCAAACAGATAACGGTAAGAACTAATGATCCATCTGTCACGCCCCACAAGTTTCCAAATTGTTTATTTCTTGACCAGTTGGAAATAACAAAATGCAATATAAGTAGTGAAATTATTTTTAAAGATTTTAAGAACCTTTGAAGATCAACGTCTTGTGTATAAAAAGTCTGAATTTTCTTATATAACATGTCTGAAGAAGAGAGCTAATACTCTCGAAAGTTTACTACCAAATATACTCAATTAGCCTCTAAAAGGTATCACCCGATTTATTCACTCTTCACTACTACTATCTATGGCTAACACGGTACAACATTACACTACTTACAAACGAATAGTCAGACCTCAATCATTAGCGGCCGTTCACACGGCACAGTGCAAATATCAGTTGGAAATCCAGAGCGGTATCTGCAGGAAGGAGGGGGGACTCATTTTTCTCAATGGTTTGCGGAGAAAAGCCCTACCCCTTCGCATAGACATGTTCATATTCCGCCCGAAAACCGAGCAGAAGAATGTACATGTTCAATGTTTGTCGGACTGTCGGCGGTCTGAAAAACCACCCGGCAGAAAACCCGTGCAATGGGGACTGCTGCGAGGGTTTTCCATAGCGGTCCATAATAAAAGTTGTCACACGGTTTGCAGACTGTTTTCAAAACCCGGGTGAAAACCCGTGCAGTGGGGACAAGCCCTTATAGTATACTGAAAGTTCAGCACTCTAGCTTTATGCCCTCATTTCAGGCATTTTACATAGTTCTGAATATTTACTGCATTTTGAACATTTTACACTAGAAAATATGGCGTTAAATAATGACTCCCACACAAAAACAGATGGGTTCAGAAGAAAATTACAGCAAATTCAAGAAGGTAAAACTAACTATATTAAGTCTTTTCCATAATACAGTAAATGGCAGATTTATTATTCAGGCTTTCCAGCACAACAAAAATTAGGCTTAACAATTGCTTTAATAAATGTCATTTTTATTAAAACAATAGCTGGAGGTGGTTGGCAAGACACAATTAACAGGATACCTGTTGAAGAGAATTTCATCACACGCTAATAAACCAGTCCAGAAATGTGCCCAGCAGCTGTCAAACAGAATATAAAGTGCTGCCATTTACTGACCCACAGGCTTCACAGGGCCAATAACCAGAAATTTACAGTAGTCCCAATTAGAAAATGTTCCAGCTATCATTTCCTCACTGCAGTAATCTACACAACCTGTCCTTTTTATGACAAACATTATTTCTGTGGTGTTCAGGGAGATCCCACCAAATACAAATTCTATGGTCTCAAACATTTTTTTTTCTATTCTACCAGATTGAGATGACAACATTACACTGGCAAGAGATCATCATAGGGTCCTCTAGTGACCAAATTCTGGGTTTGAAGTAATACAGAAATCTGGTCTTGTGGTCATATGAAACCAGTCTTGGTTTACTTTTACAGTCACTGTGAACAGAAGGAACTTAAAAGGAGTTGCCCGTCTCACAGAAGAATGAAAGGAGCAGCCGTTTTAAATTTATTGAGGCCCCTGCAAGCGTCTCTTCATTTCCTTATAGGTGGACAACACATTTAACTAGTGATCGACGTATAAATAGTGTAGTCCAATATTGTCCAGACCAAAAACATGCAAACAGATCTGTTCTCCTACATCTTCGCTTTGCATCCTCTAAGGGCTGGTTCACACGGCTTAAGCCAAGGTAATTGCGAGACGGATTTCGCCCACAATTACGCCGGCAGCCGTGCAGCGGGGCCGGCAGCTCACCGGCCCCATAGACACATACACGCCGTGAATAATGTGCATGTCACTTTCTCCCCCCGCAGCGTATTCGCCAAACGGGGAGAAGAGACTGAATCCATAGTTCTCTATGAGAACTGTGGATTACCGTAATGACTGGGACGGATTCCAGCCGTACTGCAGCGCAAATACGGCGCGCAGAATAGCTGGAATCAGTCCCAGAATAAGCTGTGTAAACGGCCCCTAACTCTTCCAGGTCTGCTACAAATTAGGAGATTTTGTTACAAAAATGGGAGTAAACCAGAATGAATGAAGACTTCCGTAGTCCTATATAAATTTGCTCCTTTCTGGCATTTCCTGCATTAACCGTTATGTAGACAGAGGTAGAATCAAGCTGGGCATTAATTCAATTCTTCCCTTGGCATTGATAAGTCATTTCTTGAGAACGGAGCCTGTAGTTTATTGCTTTTAACTCTGCTCTCCAATTGCCAGGCAGCTCTGTATATCCCTTCATACAACTTTCATTACCGGCCAGACTGCCTTGTGAGACCAAACCTAAGAAAGCAGGCTTTTTTATTAGTTGCCCAAGGTAAAACGGCATGTCATGACAGATTTTTTCACACTTTAAGCCGAAGTATACGGTAAGTATTCAGCATGGTGTAACTACTGAAAAGTATAAATAATGTGAATGCTTCCCCTGTACTTCACCAATAGCTGTAGAAAGCGGAATATACATGACAAAAGCATACATATGCAATCACACTTTAAGCCAGCTGCAGGACCTGGGGGGACAGTTTGGGCTAAAATAAAAGCAGTGATATCATTGCTATGGGCAACATATCCACTTTCCTTTTGCATTAGTTTCCATTAATGAACCGCACTACATTTATCTGTGGGTAGAGACAGGATAATTATGCTTTCCATTATAATGAATCTATCCCCACACACAACATATGTAAGGAAGAAAGCAGATAAATATGAGGGACAATTCTCCGGAATCTAATGCCCCTAAATGCATATTACCATGATACACTCTGGTAGGGGGCTCTGGTTCTAGAAAAGCGACTGATAACTACTCAGGCAATGCTCCATGATCAGCCCACCAAGATGACTTCAGAAAAAGAAAACAGAATTAGAGAAGAATGAAGGTAAAGCTTCAGTGGTTCACACAATCCAGTTTACTTTCCCATCTCCCTCTTAAGATCTGTGCTATAACCCAAGAAGCCCCGCTGAGAGTTCTCTTATCAAATCACCCTCCCGAGAAGAAGTGAAATGAGACTACTGATACAAAGCAGTCCATTGGGACTGAGCTCTAGGAATTTGCACAGAAAGCCCAGAGAGTTAATGGATGGAGGTAAAAACAGGTTAAATTCCTTTGTGAATAAATCTATTGTAGAATCCGCACGTTTAATAAGGGAAGGGAACATTTCGTTAAAGGATGTCTCCTCCACGGTTGAGTCAGGTTAGATGTGAAGATAGGGTGTGGAGCTCTCTAATTTAAAAGGACAAGCCACCCATACAAAAAAAAAAAATAAAAAAATTGAGCAGTAAGAGAACATTCAGTGCTGGAGAATTAAAAGGTCATATTTTCTTATATATTTTCTTACATTTTGACAACAAATCTGATTTACTGTCTAAATACTCGTTTCCTTGGGTAACCAGGACAGTCCTTGGTGGCCTGTGAGCTATGGATTTGCAGTCAGCTGTCGGTTTCTACAAAGCACACTAAAAAGGGAAAGGTAACTTAGCTGCTCTCAAAGTTAATCGCTTCCTCTAAAGAGAGGTTCATATGGAGGGCAGCGATTAGCATGTGAGATATATTGTGGACTCCCAACAAGCTGCATGCCTAGTACAAAGCAGAAGAGATTAACGTTCATGGAAAAGAGGTGAATCGAGCAGTCTCAAATCTCTGGTGTACAAACTCACTTTGTACAGACATTTCATTCTTTTATTCCAAGTAGACTGGTGTAGATGATATGGTTATTTACAGTACTCGGTCTAGATCTAAAAGGGAATCCGACAAACCTCTTCTTTCAAGGTATCACCCATTACATATTTACAGTAAGCACAAAATATTTTAATATACTCACATGAATTTATGGTATAAAGTTAGCCATAGACCAGGTGTACAAAGTTGATGTTTATTCCAACTGGTAAAATTGAACAACTTCAGAAGTGGAATTTTTTTTTTTTAAAACTAGTTGCTTATTGAGGCGTCGGTCTTCTACTCTACCATGAAAACAGATGTCAATGTCAGAATGTCAGAACTACACATGCAGTTAGGTTTGAACATTGAGAAGGCCAGTACTTTGGTATCATGTCCCTACAATCAGGGCTGAGCAAGGGGGAAAAAAAAAGAAAAGGCGTAGCTACTGTATAGGTGTAAATGTACAAGACCCCACGGATGTGGTCCTCTATGTTTAAAACATGGGCATCAGAAATTTAAAGAAAAAAATAGCAGTAAATAATCAAAATCATTAAGATTGACTTTAAATAACAAACACTTTTGGTGCCTAGAAATCTTGACCTTTTTCTGGGTATTTGAGGGCTACCGAGTCCATTACATCCATTTTGTTCTAGCAGCTCTAGTTTATGAGGTATTTGAGGGCTACCGAGTCCATCACATCCATTTTGTTCTAGCAGCTCTAGTTTATGAGGTATTTGAGGGCTACCGAGTCCGTCACATCCATTTTGTTCTAGCAGCTCTAGTTTATGAGGTATTTGAGGGCTACCGAGTCCGTCCCATCCATTTTGTTCTAGCAGCTCTAGTTTATGAGGTATTTGAGGGCTACCGAGTCCGTCCCATCCATTTTGTTCTAGCAGCTCTAGTTTATGAGATTTTGATTATACGAGTCTACGTTGTTCTTGCGATTAGTTTATAAACCCATAGCGCACATTCAGGTTTGTTTGCATGTGTTCTTTAAATGTTCTAAAATGTTTGTCTTTTCCGTTTCACATGAATTTCCAACATTTCTTTAGTACAATACTGAGTGACCATTACTTGCAGTAGTATAAACTTAGTAAGGCGGCAATGCTGGATATCCAGAACTAGGGCTGATAGGGGAAAACTGGTGTCATTTTCACCCTCCGCACCCCAAACACACTCAAAAACAGTTCCAACTTTTAAGGTAGCAAAATGAGTGTTCCCCAGTGTAATAGAGAGAACTTAAATCAGTATAATAAGCTAGTAAAAGCAACTTTTACTACATGGTGGATGTGTAGTATAAATATATTAAAATATAGATGTAACGAAGATTATTTGGCAGAGATACCTCACGATACCAAACTGATTTCAGGACACAATAGAAGCCACTGAAAAGAATTAGAGCAAAGTCGAGCTTTGCTCTATCTGTATTTAGTATGTATTCCCCTTTGACACTGCTCAGAGATTTCAGTTACTGAAAATCTAATACATCAATCCATAGATTTCAAAGTAAAATAAACTCTAAAAGGCTTTTCAGGTTACAAAACCCTTTCGGCAATGTGGAAACCAGTAGGTGCCCAAGATCACAGACTTCAGGCATCTTACCATATGCATCTTTGACATACTAGTAAATGATAACTGCATATCCCTTGTAAAACATTTTCTCCAGTCTGTGATTTGTTACATAGGTTAATCAAGCTGGATTAAAAAAAGTTTTACTGAAAATGGCGTAAATTAGAGAAAAACAAATTCCCTTTACAATGCCCTGCAGCTTCAACTCCACTGAGGTTTCCTCTCCACACTTTGAGAAGCTGTGGCTACACTTGAAAGTGACATCTGGCAACACTGGTCAAGTGTAGTGCCGTATGGAGTGAAATCTAATGCAATCAGTGATGGACGAGGGAGTGGAAGGTAAGCCCGAGAAGATGTATTACAGACAGCATTTGAACTACTCTAGAAGATTAAATGCATATTCCAGTGCAAAGTAATGTACCATCAGAAAATCCCCTAGTGTTTAACTCATGTTTAAAAATGTGTTTACCGTAAAAACATTTTTACATTTTCTGTATCAATATTTTTAAAAAATCCTGCAGTTTTCACTTGGGCCACTAGGCATAATACTATTCTGACACTTACTGTTCTGTAGATAAAACTTTTCAGCAGTCACCTCATTATCATAACAGGCAGGATTATGCTAAAAGGTGATACTAATGTATAGATAACACAGGATCAGCCATTCACATTCGAAGAGGTCACAGCTCCACCACTCCACCTACTTGCACACTGACTTCTATAGGAGAGTTTTCTAGACACTGTCACATAGGAAGAAGTTAATGGGTCTGCTCCTGTTCACAGCCTGCTATGCCCATTAAACTGCTGTAAAGCATATTTCTAAATGCTGTTAAAGGCAGCTCTAGCAAGATGGCTGCCCCCATATTTATAAAAAAAAAAAAAATCTCTAATCAGAAAATAAAAAAAGTTAAGAAAAATAGAGAATACACAACAGTAGCTTTCGGCTCCCATTTCCTGGATGGTTCCACAGCAGTGATTGGCATATCAGTTCTGTTATTCCTAGCTGAACCTGAATGATATTACTAATAGAAGGTTTTAAATAGTAGGGACAAAAAAATCTAAAAAAGCTCTAATGGGTTAGTCAACCAGGATAAAAAAAGCTCCTGTTTTACTGATGAGACACAGCACAGAGTGACCACACAATCCTGGCCAGGGTTGCTCCAGCAGAGAGATGGTTGATAACCTAGCGAAGCTTGTGTACACAAGTAGGAGATAAAGGTAAAAAGGAAAATCAGAAAAGCAATGTTTTGGTAATAATCTTTATGTATCTTTGCCTACATGTTTAAAGCTAATTGTGGTGGAAATTATTATAAATTATTGTAGGGAGTGAAGCTTTCAACCTGCCACTCTAAGGGCCGAAAACCCGTGCAGTGGGGACATGCCCTAATAATGGTCTGCAAGACTGATGGCAACATCCAAACACGTAAACTTTTTGGACACAACAGGATTACAAGTAAAATCTGCTGCTTTTGACTTGTCATTTGCACTTTCACTGGGGTAAGGACTAGTCATAGGTCTACAGTAGAAGCCTCTGTAAGTAGACTGTTTATACTAACCTTTTCACATGTATCAGTTAGGAGGAGTTTGGCGATTTGACAGTGGTGCTAGCTTACTGGGAAAACCAGGTGTGAGATTTCATAAACTGCTTCTGTTCATAACACGGTGAGAATTAAAATATCTGCAGAACGCTGGGCGTGGGAGAATTAGCATGTTAATGAAGATGTCACAGAGAGCTATAGCAACAGCATATACTGGGAGAGAATACAGGATGCGGGGGAACATTCTATCATGGAAAGTAAACACTCAGCAACAACAATGAACAAAGCCTGGTATGTCTACAGACAGAGCTGAAAATTTCATTATCTGCTGAAGAGACATTTGAAAACACATGAATCTGCACAGATATCCCAACAGATAATGTGAGAAACAAGGTAATGTTCACAATATGTGGATACGAGTCATACCAGAGCCTCATCTGTACAAAGAAAGAACATAATACACTCTAGATGAACCCGATTAGAGAAACGCGTCTAAGGTTAGATAATCTCCAGAGAAAAATTAGGAAGGAAAAAAAAAAAACAGACATAAAAAACAATAAAATATTTACAGACAAGAATAAAGCCTAATAATTTCCAGCACATGCTGAAAGAGAGGTACAAGGGGCTTTACATTCTATTGTTAGGACTGGCTTCACTTAACAGCATGAGAACATTTTTACTATTGTAATTAAAATGTTCTCAAACCATTAAGTTGTGTTCCTCCAAAACTGGCAAGTCACCATTAAATGGATTAACGCTTTAGAGGGGTTGTCTCACTACATCGATTCATCTCACCTCAGTCCTGTTTTCTCCGTTTCATTTTTTAATTCAGGGGCCTGTTTACCGGCTTTACTGGCTACTACTGACCTGCAGTGATGAGCTGCTGAGGACAGCAGGTCTGTAGCTATAGTGATCAGCGGCTGCAGCCAATGAGGCGAGATTGCACAGGTCTGTAGCTATAGTGACCTGAAGAGCTGATGCAGCCCCTACAAGAGGGGATATCTAGGAATAGGTAGGAAACGGATAATGGACACACATTGCAAAGTGACTTGTTTTTGCAAGATCTTTAACTTAAAAAGCAATTCTTGTAGTGAGACAACCCCTTTAAAATAAACTAAAGCTGCAAGTAAAAGCTTATTTACAGATCACAGAAATGTATAGATGGTGGGCTAAACTATAACTACTAGAGAGCAATGAAATGATTAAGGTAAATAATTCCCTAAGGGTACAGCTCAGATTAAATAGAATTCAGATTTAGAATCTGACCAGTATTTTATCGTTTTGTGGTCCGTTTTTTGCCACAGTTTTCGGATTTGGCCATCCCTCTAAACCTTGCAAAAGTTCATTTTCTGCCATAATCCGGCATAAGCATGTACAAGTTTTTTTTTGTTTTTTTTTTAAGAAAACAGCGGATTTGAAATCAAAACGTCAAAATCTGAGCTGTGTAGACTGCTGCTCGGATTTTCTATTAAAACCTATGGGATGGTTCACAGGCTGCTTTCAGAAGGTTTTAAAATCCAAAAACATCCTGAAAATCCGCTGATAAAACCATGCCGTGAAGACTGGCTCTAACGTTCTGTACACCTCCGTAGTCAGTCATCAAGTAAGCAGATCAGCAAAACGAGGCCTTTACTTTAAACCGCTAATATTCTGTACAACATGCACACAGGCATCAAACTGCTTAGCAAGCAGAACATGTGGCACATTACAGGACCAGATAAATCCCTTGTAACAAACAAAAAAAAAATGGATTGTGTGTAGTCAATAACTGATGTTAAAAATTAAAACCATTTATCCCCTCTCTGAAGGATAGGGATACATGTCCCATTACGGAAGGCCAATATGCTAAGCCCTCAGTAGAGCAGTGGGGACGAGCTTTCATAGAGCACTGACCATCGCTGTACTTGGCTGTTTTTACCAATCTCAGATATTGAATGGAAAATCAGGGCATATTTGTGACCACTGCTTCTTGTGAGAATGTACGCCAGATATGCGACCCAAAACCGTGTCAGTCAACTGAAGAGCATTAGGCTGAAAAATGGTAAAAAAACTATTTGGGCAATCTTCAAAACAAAAACCAAAAATTGCTGCGGTCTATCCGTATCCAGACTACAAACAGACGCAGTGTAGTCTGAGCCTGCGGTTATACGCTTCTTCATATCTATTAATTCATGCTAACCTATTGGATGTGTGAGGAAGAAGGGGAGAAAAATAAATGCGTAAGCCTGCAGCCTAGAGCACACAAGATTGGTTTATAATCCTTTACCATGGAGATGCCTAGATCTGCACAGGAAGGGACAAAAAATATCCTAAAACCGCAGAAAATATGTTCGTTTTCTTATGCTGTGTAGACATAGCCTTAGGCTGCACCCTAGGCTATGTCTTCACTGCACACAAAAACAATCGTTTTTTTCAGCGTTTTTCATTTTCTAAAAACGTGAAAAAAAAATGTTTTTCTGCTCATTTTTGCTGCTGGTCGTTGGAGACCGGTTGCAAAAAAAAAAAAAAAGACTGAGCAGGGCAGAAAATTTACTGTTGGAGTCTATGTAAAGCTCCAGACTTGTTTTGCACTTTTTTTGCAGAAACCCATAGCAATTATACTGCTGTGCACTTCTACAAAAACAAAGCGCCACAATAAGGCGCCACAGAAACGACGTGTTTTCAGCAGCCTTTGACAGGCAGTGGACCAAAAAAAAAAAAAAAATCAGTTTTCATGACGTTTTTAGGATTTGGTTTTCAGTGATCTTTGTCCATTGTCGTGTAGACATAGCTTTAAACTACTCAAGATTTCTTTGGAATCCTTTACCATGGAGATGCATAGATCTGTATAGGAGCTGCAGATACCAAACAATAGGGCATTTTTTATGAAGACCGTTTGTGATGTTGCTTACTTTTTTCTTTTATTGCAGATACATTTGAGCTATAGAACAAAATTGGCCGCAGAGGTGGACATACACATTAGCCTACTGTACTGTGTAAGGGCAGCTTAACTTTTAATTTTTTAACCTCGGCGTTGCAGAACTACGTTTTACCTGCTTATACCTGTCAGGATCCAATCCCATTTTTAGAACCAAACATGCAGCCATCACATACAGCTGCAATGGTTTATCTCAAACACTATACTGCGCTGAAGACTAATCCTACAGCAGAATATATTTTTGAGTTCTGGGGAAAAAAAATCAAAGAACAAGTCTTTGGAAATCAAGTTCGTCCGACATGTAGTAGTACCGGAGTATGTACATTTCCAATTCACCCCTTCATAAACACTTTTCCTTTCTCAATAGTTTTATGTGCATTTTTAATAATGGATGGGAAAAGGATAAGATACAAACTAGAATAATATAAAAGATGGGCAAATAAAACTGGTCAGTATTGCAGATTTAACATTCTAAAACAAACCTTACTTTCTCTGGCATCGGGGCAATGGTCCGGCAAGTTCTCATCAGTAACCATATATGTACTCGCAGAATACATAGACGTAGGTGAGATAATATACAAACTACCATGATGTAAAGGAAAGGGAAAATAGATCTCGTCATTAGATTTAACACGATAAAACCAACGTAACTTTCTCTGGCATCAGGGCAATGTTCCGGCAAGTTCTCCTCAATAAACATTTTTGTACTCACAGAATATGCATACAACAGTGCACCGGCAAATCTAATTTTCCCAGCAAATCCTCTGGGTCAGCTATATTTATGTTCTAAAAATGTGCTCACAGGCAGAATCTCTTTGAAAAGATAATGCCATGCAGCCGAGTTTGAGTCTCTAGAGGTGCTAGGAATGTCTCAAAGCCATAACAGCTCCACGAAAGACCCTGTCCTACACCATTTACACTTGTGAACAGCTAAATGGATACACTTCTACTCTAAAATTCAAGAGCACATTTAAGTCGAGTTCCAGATTTATTCAACCGAGACAAAAATTAAAAAAGGGGCAATGAAGGACAATTGTATGTCACACAGAGAGAAGGTGGTTGGAAATATATATATATATATATATATATATATAAAAAAATATGCACTGCAAAGTTGTGGACAATCCAAAATTGTTTTTTCTGTGCTCATGTAACTGGACAGGGAGGTTTATTTCCAGTAAATGTTTACTTTTGCACAGCATTTAAATCGGACCTGTGGCTGTTAATGTTTTGGTCTGTTTTAGTGAATGTATGTTCCCCATAAAATAATTTCTTATAGCTCTGGGTCATGTCGTTGCTCGATTATTCCTTCTAGAACAAATATGTCAAACTCATGGCCCACAGGCCAAATCTGGCCTGCCATGTCTATGTGGCCCACAAGAGCTTAAAACACAGTGAGCATGGATGGACGTGTCCAGGACCAGAAGGACCAGCTTGCTACTTTCCTCGAAAGATGCAGCCCGTGCCTGGCAGAGGTGGCATGCTGCCAGCACATATATCAGGTGCCCTTGTGGATTTGGAGCGCTGACATGTACCTCTATAAAACCCTTTGAGCAACTCACAGGTGGTGCCAAATCACTGACAGCCCAACCAGGCACCCTCCAAGGCTCTCCAAAGGCCCTTTAAAGGCAACCAAAATGCTGATGGGGCCTTCGGTGAAAAAAAGTTTGTCACCATCCAGTTTTCATAAGGTGTGTCACACACCGACTCTGGCAGCACTGATTGGACAATTTTACACTGTGCAGGAACATTCTTCCAATTGGTAATACCAATCTGACAAATTGGTAAAGAATTTCTATAAAGAACAAGGGAACCACACAACAGATCTAAGCAAAGATGCTACAGAATTGTTACTTCAGGGGTAAAATGTACTGAAACAGATGTGTCAAAAATGGCCACGGGTCCTCTTAAATTTCTTACTTACAGGAAAGCTCATAAAAAAAAAAATCGCTTGCCCACACAAGAATCTCTGTGCAGATCAAATGGCATGCCTCTCACTTTCAAAGACAAAAAGTCATCCCCAAAACAACAGTGTCCTAAGGCCATGTATCTGCGATCAAGCAGATCTCTAAACACTGTTAAAGCAGAGTAGAAACGATATGTATTTCTCAAAATATATGCGTTTAAACTTATGATAGCGTCACATAGCAATATCCACCTTAAGAGCTAAGCAAGCGCAATGGCAAGCAGGAGAAATACCACTAAGAAACTTGGGTATACGACTTGCAGCTCTCCTGAATTACATGGTTGAAGGGACGCACTACCTTCTGAACTGCTTAGGAGAGTACGCAGAAAGAGGGTAACTTCGTATGAAGCTGCTACCCACTCACAGTCCAGCTATGGAAGGCAGAAAACTCTGATAGAGGTGTGAAAAAGGGCTATTTGAAATGTAATTTATTGGTTAGTAAGACTACCTCAGATTGCAAGCAAACTGAGGAATGAGACATTATAAAAAATAAAAAACTTAATACCCCCTTTAAATTTGCAAACTGCTGCCCTATTGAAGTAAAAAAAAAAAAAAAAAAAAAACTCCCCCAACCCTGGACCCAGTGCTGTCCTGTCCTCACTCTACACCAGTCTCCAGTTTTCTTCTGAATCATAGTCAGGCAGATGCCACTGTTCAGAAGCGCGGACTCCAAACAGTGACGTCAGCCAGCAGTCCAGAACCATTGTAGCCTATTAGTTGCTGCAGTTGTGATGTCCTGGTCAGAAGAGCGGCAGACCGTGAGGGAGGCGCAGCGCTGGATGCGAAGTGAAAGAGGCGGCGACTATAAGTTTTCTTTTATTTTAATAGGTCAGTAGTATCCTAATAAGAAAATAAAAAAAATTAACTGGACAGAACTGCAGTTACATAGTTACATAGATAGTACGGTTGAAAAAAAGATCGGCCCATCACATTCTATCAAGGCTGGGGAAAATGTAGGTGAAGGGAGGGAGATCAGGAGTATAAGCCTTGGGATTTCTCTGAACCAATTGATAAAATATATTAGGAAATGAACCAGCACATAAGTTTTGGAATTTAAAGTTTAGACACATGAATGTGCCGGCTTAAAAATCATATGCAACAAGTCTGCGGTGTGTGAAACCAATTCGGCTCAGTTCAGGGTGGTGGTGAAAACTGAAGAATCTCACAGTCAGGATTGGATATAATCCTCAAACTGTAGTAGGGTCTGTCTAGGTAGATTATTTGGTTGAGTTTAATTTGATTTCAGTGCAAAATGTCTGGACAGTGCTGTATGATTTCCACTCCATCCATTTTTCAGATGCAGCCTGTGTTGAATACAATGATTGCGGTGACAAATGAAGCCATTTTTGCAGCTGAAGGCATTTTATCCACAAAAAAGAGCACCAGCAAAATGCCCAAGTTAGGGTGTTTTCACACAGCGCAGTTTTGGAGCAGTTTTAACTGCACTCCAATTAAATTGCCTTTATTACCAACAAGCTTCTTTCAGGTGTCTAAATTGTTCAGAAAGGTGTTTCAAGTAAGTAATCAATTACGGTGTTTGAAGGATTGTGGATTACAAACACTAATTGATTACTCATTTTCCAAACAGTTTAGGTAAATGAAAGAAGCTTGCTGGTAATAAAGGCAGTTTAATTAGAGCGCAGTTAAAACTGCACCAAAACTGCGCTGTGTGAAAGCACCCTTATGATCATTCTGTGTCTGGACCTAACCATACTGAAGACCAAAAAATTCCAGGAAATATTGAATTTGAGAAAATCATCCAATAGGATTGTTCTGTCTTTTTTCTCATTTTTGTTTATGGAGATTATTTGGATAAATGTATTTTTGGTCTGAACTTTGGTCTAATTTATAGGTGATATACTGTATATAAAAAAACTGCTAAATTTAGTGATTGCAATGATTTATAATAAAAAAATTAAAGTGGCACATCTCTACCTTATAAGAACACAAAGCCATTTTGCTACACAATTTAAATTAGAACTACCCGAACTTTCCACCTCCAAGACTTCACACGTGCTGCACCGATTCTGTGGACTGTGTTACCGCATACTGATTTATTCATAACAGCATTCATAGTTTTAATGATGCCCTAAAAATACATTTCCTTAGGCAAGATCCTGAATTTGAACCCCACCTCCTTCAGTCACATACATGCCTAACACTCCATGCAGTTACCTGTCTGGGTGGTAGGTTCATCCACTTGTGTTTACTACTATGGGTATAACAAAAGCCATAATTACTTTTTATGGCCTAGAGGATTAGGGGACCCATTCAGATACAAGAACATTGTTCCTTTTTGTAGGGAACTAGTTGGTGGCTTTCTGCTCTTCAGCACTTCTATTCGGGTTCACTGAAATATGGCTGTATCATTTATAACTTTAATTAATGCTACTTCTACTGCTGTTTTAGTTTGTGATTAGGTGATGGAGCCCCATGAATTTTGCTATGGGGCCCTATGAATTCTAGCTATGCCTGTGTACTCGGCTTTGTCTACATAGCAATGTTAAAATGCCGCCCAAAAATCCGACAGCATGTTAACATTGCTGGACTGCGGTTCTTGGTGTAGATTTGCGCTAAAAACTGTGGTCAGCTTTAGTATTTCCCAATAGTCCCGTACAATCAGGGGCGTAACTACCGGGGTAGTAGAGGTAGCAGTTGCTCCGGGGCCCGTGCGCTTAGGGGGGCCCGTGCCCCGGGGCAGCTGCTAACGCGTCCGCTGCCCCAGTAATGCCGCTCCTGGGCCCGCTGGCAGTGAACTTAACAGTTCACTGCGGCGGGCGGGGAGCTGCGGGGCCCGGCGCATGCTGCCTCTGAACGCCCGGGCCTTCGGCCCGAGCTTTCAGGGGCAGCGTTGCCCGGAGGTAGCAGAACAGAGCGGCGATCGCTCCGCTCTGTTACTTCCCCTGCCGGCCCTCTGTGATCACGTGGGCGCGCGTGGTGACGTCACATCATCGCGCCGCCCGCGCTGAGCACAGAGGCTCCAGAGAGGCTGCAGCGCGGCGCATCGGGGGAGCATGGACTGAGGTAAGTAAACCGTTTCTTATTTTACCTACCCCATATGCCTACCTGTATACCCCCCCTAAGCCTGCCTAGATAGCCTGCCCAGATAGCCCCCCAGCCTGCCCAGCCAGCCCCCCAGCCTGCCCAGCAGCCCCCTAAGCCTGCCTACCTTAGCCCCCAAAGCCTGTCCTATATATGGAGCCCCTTTAGCTAGCTAACCCACTATATGGCCCCCCAGCCTGCCCAGATAGCCCCCCAGCCTGCCCAGATAGCCCCCTAAAGGCTGCCTACCTTTATAGCCCCCAAAGCCTGTCTACTTATATGGAGCCCCTTTAGCTAGCTAAACCCTACCTATATGGCCCCTATAGCCCACCTAACCCCGGTCTACCTGTATGGCTCCCTATAGCTACCTAAACCCTGCCTGCCTATATGGGCACTCTATTGGCTACCTAAACCTTGCCTATTTGGGGCCCCATATATCCTATCTAAACCCTGCCTGCCTAAATGGACCCCATATAGCCAGGGGGCAGGTGCTGGAAAAGTCAGAATTCTAAGATATTTGTGTCTAAATCTGAAGGGACAAGTGGTCGGAAGACGTCATCATGATGGCGGACTGGACCAGATGCAGAACAAAAGGGAAAGTCAACGACTCATCAGTGAAACGTCACCTGTGAGTCACAAGATGTAACTACACTGTAATCACTTATATGTCTGCACAGGCTGTGTACACTGGTGTCTACCACTATATGGTCACTGTATGGCAGTTATATACAGTCTGCAGAGCCTGTGTATACTGGTGTCTACCACTATATGGTCACTGTATGGTGGTTATATACAGTCTGCAGAGCCTGTGTACACTAGTATATACCACTATATGGCGGTACTATTGGTCTTTGTGTACTGATCAGTAATAGTGTAGGGGTATTACTCAGTCACTATGTGGTGGTAATTTGTGGTCATGCTCTGGCGGTATAATCAGGTCCTTATATAGTAGTGTTATTGGTAATGCTGGTCTTAGTATAGTGGGATTTGATTGGTAGCAGTATGATGGTGATATGTATGCTGAGGTATTTGCCCCTTGTATTATCTACATTATCTAACAGCATGTCCTGGTCAGGGAGGTGGGCGAGGTGGGGGGAGGGGAGGGGAGAGCAGGGGGCCCCATCCAAAAGTTGGCTTTGGGGCCCTGGCTTCGCTAGGTACGCCCCTGCGTACAATGAATGTATGGGAATCCAACGGCAATCCTGCAAAAGATCCAACAGGTTTGAAAATCTAGCGGATTTTAAAACCAACCGTTATGAAAAATATGTGGTGTAGTCTACACAGCACTAGATACAGTTGGATTTTCGATGGATTCTAAATACGGAATCTGCCGTAAATTCAATGAAAAACCTGTGCTGTGTAGACATAGCCTCAGTGGGAAATGGACTGGGCCATTGTCTACACTAAGCTCTTGTCTCTCCCCTATTCCCACAGATTGTAAGCTCTTGTGAAAAGGGCCCTCACACTGCTTGCTTGAGTTGTTAATGGGTTTGCTGCTATGTAGTGCTTAGTTTTGTCCGTACCTTCACACTCTGCATTGTAAAGTGCTGTGAAATATGTTTGTGCTAAAGATTATTATTAAAGTGATGTTTCCACTGTAGACTTAGATGGCATATCCAATATGCCATCAAAGTCTGATAGGCGTGGATCCTACCTATATCGGGAATGGGCCTCCAAAAGTGTCAGCTGAGAGTGGAGACGCTTGTGCACGACTCCATACTGTTCAATGGGCATTCTGATTTCAGTCAGCTCCGTGTTCGGCCCATCGATATCTCATACAAGCCTATAGTGGGAACACACCTTTAACGAAGAGGCCACGACTTTTCTGTGGTGCTTGTATCTGTAGAAAAGGATAGAAGGTTCCTACCAAGGAGTCCGGTGTGAAGATGTGAATGAAAACATGCACATTAAACATGGTATGAACACAGTCTAGCTAGTCTATGGGAATCCTTTTGGTCATTATTGTTGCTATAAGATAGAACTTGATCTACCACTTCTGAACTCTGGAGAAAAACACAGCATTAGGCAGTGTCAGAGGGTCAACATAAAGTATTAGTACACACATTAAAACTTCCACCACTCTGTCTGCCAGATATACAATGATTTGTATGTAATCTAATTTCTTCCTCACTGTTTTGCCAGCTTTGTGGTAAGCATACATGGGTATTCTGTATGTTACCAGCTCAATAACACCTGGTCATCTGGGGCTGTCCAGTACAATTAAAGATGCAGCCCATCATGCAGATAAAGCACGGTTAATGCAGCTTCATTAATAAGTGAAAGCTGCCACCGTAATAGCGCTGCCACAGTTAAAATGAAACATCATCAGTTTGTTTCTAAAGGAACAGCAGGCTGATGGCTGAATCATTGTAACGATGCTCCAATTATTCCTCACCACCACCACTCCGTCTGTTTAGTAAAAAATATATTTAGCAACATGAAGCGCTTTGCGAAATAAAATGCAGCTTTAAAATTTAGTCACTGGATGCCAATAAGTGTGAATGGAGACTTCAGCTTTAAAATATAATTTGAAGAAAAAATATCTGTACCTTGAAAAACTGCAAGAAGAACTAGTATTCAAATGATCAAAGGGAGGATTTAACTCCAATCCTGCTTCAAGTGTTGGAAGCCTATTAGTTCATCTATGATCTGAAAGTCATTATGAGAGTAGAAAATGTGATTGTCTGTCTGGATAACCGGCTCGGATGTGCCAAGCAGATACAACTTCTATAAAAAGGTGCATTTAAGAAACCCTCCCACGTTCACACAAAAGATGTTTAGATATTTAAGGGCTATATTCTGAAGGCACCATGTCTTCCTTATTATCATCGCCTGCAGAAAGTCATCAACACATTCTTTTATCTCTCAATTCTCTTTAAATGTGGGACAATAACAGATTGGAGAGGGACCCCAGTATCTTAATTACATCGCAGGCAATTTATCTGAAGAAGCGGCAATGCTGAGAGACAAGGCGTTTAATCAGGACTGTGATCCTAGGAGGAGACTAGTTACACAGGCAGCTTCCTACTGCATGACCCATTTTCAAATTAAACTCTATAGTCATTTAAATAATATTTTCGGTTTTCTTTTCGACTTGTAATTTATAAGGGGCCAATATGCGCCTGCTGAGGCCTTTTGGTCCTGTTATAGAACCAATTACACATATATGTATTCTTGTAATCTCAAGCAGCATAGTGGCTGGAACCAGGGGAACATGCCAAGTCTTCTCCTTTGATGCCCCTGGGTGACACTAGCACTAGTCACTGTCCCAATCAATGATATCTGTGTCCAGGGTCACCCTAACAGCATTATGGACTCCTGGGAAAAGCAGTGCACTCGGCCCTTTTCTAAGCATATTTGTAGATTATTCCACGGCACACCAAAAGTATAATGATTTTAACGTTTTATTCACAGTATTTACAGTAGGGTGGATCAAGCAAAACAAGGGGATACAGATCACCAGTACATAGATTACTGCACAGGTGCAAATTCTCTACAACCACTGTCATAGAAAATGGTACTTAGAATGTCGACATTTCAGCAGTTGTGCCTTTTATTAAGTGACATCTAAGGTCATATCAGGTGAATAAGGAGACATATGAGGCATAGCACAGTGTGCTGAGGTAGTGAGCCGGCTGGGTAGGGTGATGGCCAAAGCACAGGAAAGGTCTCCAATGTGACGAGGCCAAAATGGGATGCTGGACATGGTCGAGGCACAGGGCAGACGTCCAGAGGTATGAGAAGACAGCCGGCAACTGTCACCTGGGTGGATCCAAAGGTTTCAGTTCTGGTTTGCTTGTTTTATATATAAATATTGTGAGAAATGTATCCTGAACACTTAAGAATGGTCCCAGTTGTGGAGGAGAAGGACTCTCTTACCCGGTCCACATGCCATATAGTTAGGCTTGTGAAATGACTTGTGAGTCAATTTCCCATGCAACAATATAAAGGAGAGAGGTGTAAGGAAAAAGACTCTAGGGTCAAATGTTTAATTCTGGTTTGCTTAATTGTTTTGTTCATAAATATTTGAAATATTTGATCATGTCACTTTATGGAAATATTGCAGTCATTTGACTCCTGAAAAGGGTTCTTTAGCATGTGCAGTCCTTTGGCAGCCATGCCAATTAGCACAGAAAGGCTAATAAGAAAAAGTGGAAGATGTCAGACTATCCATCACCAGATCCATCACCAGGATGTTTAGGTAGCTGTGCACATAGATTGTTACAAGGAGAAATTATACAACAAAAAAAATCTTGGCCATAATCCATCTTCTCCATAACTCACTTATGAGATTATGGTTAATGAACCCAGCTTTACCTCCTATTAAGTTTGAGAATTTTCGACCTTAGCACAGAAGTGAAAATAAGGCCAAATTGCGTCACATTCGGCCCGAATCGGTTATATTCATATTTGGTGTGCCTGGGTTGGTAAATTCATATTTGGGAACTTGGCAGTCATGATATGAGGATTTATGACAAACTGAAATTATGACTTATAGTGTCCCATGCATGGAATTAGCCATCCCATCTGTGACTTAAGCAGGAAGCGCTGAGGAGGTTTTGGAGTTTTCTTACAATACCTTGGGGTGTCACAGACCGGGGTCAAAGCCAGGAGTAACCACCAAGTGTAGGTCTGTATCCTTAGCTGCGCTCCTCTGTGGGACCTTTTTGAGCTGATTCAACTGGGTGAAGGTCTGTTTTCTTTTTCTTATTTTATCCCATTTATTTATTCTGCATTTTTTTTATGTATAAAAAACTTAAAAGAATTGATTACCCAACATATAATATTTAACAATGTGATTGTAGTCCAATGCCGATGCTTGGAAAAATCCACCTAAGCAGCAGGATTGTTATCCAAGGTAGTAGATCCAGCACATCCGTAAAAAAAATTATTGCAAAATCCTATAAAAACTGTTCATGCTATAAAAGCAAACACATACATCTTGAGGCAACCAGCATGTCTTACATGAACCTTGAAGCATGAATGCTAGTTGCTGCAGGAAGAGCTTTTTTGCTTTTATAGCATGAACTGTTTTTATGGGATTTTGCAACAAATTTAGATTTTTGACTGATGTGTTGGATCTACTATCTTGGATGTTTTGATGTATGTCTTATTTTTGTCACCAAGTATTGTACCTTTATATTAAAATTTAAAATTTGAATAGCTTTGACTTGTTGCCCAAACAAATCCCGAATATCTCCAAAGACTAAGTGCCTGGTGGTAAACGTGACTGGTAGCATAGATTCCTTTCTTGAAAGGTGGAGGCAGTGTGTGTTGGGGGTGTAAACTGTGTGGGGCTACGTGTGGTGCTTATAGCGTAGGCCAAGTGAGAGCCTAGTGTGAGCTGTTTAGCGTATCCCTGGTCACCCCCATGTTGTGCAGAAGGGGAGTGCCATAGAAACCTGTGTGTGGTTTTACTCTCTTTGGTGCATAATTGGGGTTGGCAGTGGGATCGAATTCACTGCCCTCTTTATTATGTGCCCCTGAGATTCCTGCTTTTACACCAAGTTCCTGACACAGTTACCAAATAACTCAATACAAGGAAGAAGCATCCTCACACCTCCGAGCACCTGGGGCCCCTGGGTAACTCAATATAGAAAAAACAGAAGCAGTCCTTCGTATTAAATTTTTTTTTTCTTTTATAACCATAGAAAAATGTATCCAAACTTTTTCATTGCCCATACATCTCCGGGCCTGAATACAAAATAGATACACCATATAGATAAAAATCTGTGATACGTATTTGAAAATTGTAACAAGTCTCTTCCTTTCAATAAAGTGGAATAAAGAACATTCTTAATGTCCAGGTTGTAGCAGCATAGCAAGACAGGTTTACATCGACCGCCACAGGAACCGCCTCATGCCCATTGGTGACATTTCGGAGACTGACTCCTCTTTTCTCAAACCAGCATACTGGGCCATGTTCCCTCTGAAAGTAAGCTGTAGTAAGGGGTGGACTCTATACGTATCATAATTAATCACCTTAACATTACCAACGAACAACATTTAGAAAACATACACATTTTAAAATGCAAAGCCAGCAAATTTACAAATATGCTTTCAAATTAAACATTTCATTAATTCCCTTTGGGACTAATGAATCTAACTTATAGATCCAGTATGCTTCTCGCCGAAACAATCATAACCTTTAGAAGGATGCTTGATTTTTTCTCCCTCAATGATTGAACTACAGTTTAGGCAGGACAAACCGGGATAAGTAGCTTTCCTTTGAGTTCCAACAAGATTTTGTTTTTGTTTAAAATCAGACTTCACAAGTATATTACCTATAGATTTACCCTTTTTGTAAATGAAACGTGGTTTCTCTCTGAACAAATGACCATAATTACTATCGCCTTTCAACACGGACCAATGACGATAAATGGCTTTCTGAAGAATTGATGAATGTTGGTCATAAACTGATACAAATATACATCTATCTGCTTTTTTTTTTTTTTTTTTTTTACTAGACGTCTTTAAAACTTCACTACGTTGTATAGACAGAATTGCCCCTGGGTAACTGCAAACGTACCCAATGGAAAAGACAGCCGTGTGTGTCCACCATGGAGCCACAAATTTCCAGTTTGACACCCCTGGTTGATATGGTCCCCATTTGTTAGAAGTCATAAAGGTTATGTCAACTGGCATTACAAAGATGCAAAACCAGATGGAAGCGCAAATATCTAAAAATAAATAAAATTACAATATACAGATAAAAAGCAGTATACGAGATACAAGACAGTTATACATGTAAAGCTGTCACTGCCTCTACTGCACCATGCCCTGGCACGGATACATACAGTAATTACCCTTCCCCCTCCATGTAAAGTTACCATATTTTTTACTACATGCTGAAGCAGAAGTAATACTGGTATTTTACAGTCTGTAGTTTATGTGCGTCTAATATGTATTGATTACCAATTTTCTGCTAGCTCTATATTGTATTTATCATGATTATTCTGCTCTATGATGTAAAACTACAGGGACATGTGTAATGTAATTATGGCAGGATTACTTGACATATCACATTTCTAAACCTTTCAACTAATTTATTATCTGCAGTAACTGTCCACATAATGTAGTGGTCACAATATGGGCTACTAATAAACCGGTAATGCCATCGGAGAGGACACAGAGAACAGTCACTTCAAAGTGTAGATTGTGGACAACCAACAGGCATGATCTCCAAAAAATCTTCACAGAGGGGGCATTGCACAGACCCAAACAGTCAAACGTAAAAAAAAATTAAAAATAGGTGAGCGCGTGTGCCCCTGCCGCGCACATTATATGTGAGGCGCCAAATTGACTTGCTTTATTTTTATTCTCCCTTTCCAAGATTAATGATTTCATCAATGATATTTTATTTCAGAAGTCATTGACTCTCCAACATTTCAGCTCTTCCATATTGTGCCAGTACAAAGCCTTCTACTAGTGGATATTAAGATCCTGGATGATTTGTACTCAAGGGAGAAAATCGGCCTCCAGAGGTGTCTGGCAGCTGCTTGCAACTGGTCTCCTTATTGTGAGCATTGTGGCCGACTGACCTCAGACGGTCGCAGGATTCTGCCACTAGGTGGCGAACAGCAGGAGATCTGCTGCCGCCGTGCCACCGAAATCCTGGATTCGGTGGGGGAAGGCAACCATTTGGCGTCAGTAACCATAGGTTACTGACATGGGTAACTAGTATGGCTGCTATGCGGCTTTTGATGGGTTGCCTTTCCCGGGACGGTCACAGCGTTTGGTGGGAGGCCGTCCCCACGTTCCAGGATTTACCAGGCATATAAAAAGCTTGTCTCTCTAGTTGATCAGGGGGCGTGGCCTGCTACCTGGAAGGTGGAGCAGCAGAGCTGGAGAGAGACTCTGGCCCCCCTTGAGAGAAGCCAGAACCAGTGAGTACTGGTAATGTGTGTAGTGCATTGGCAATAGGCTTTGACCACACGTTAGAGAGGGACTCAGTTGATGTATAGCTAGTGGCCGGACGGCCAAGGATTTTGTTTGTCGTTTTGATATCTGTACTGACCTGGCCTGCAGAAGAAATAAAGCTGGCTGAGGCCAGATTTAAAGAAGCCTGGTGTCGGTGTGCCATCCGTTTACAAAAGACGGCGATCCAGTGAGCAAAGTACCCCCCAAGACTGTCCAAGATGGCGGCTGGACGAGTGTGCGTCTTACAGCATATATAGACTTCATCTACCTCCCTCTGTTTCAACAGCCGTAACGTTATTTTTTCTATGACACAGTTGAATGAGGACTTGTTTTATACAAGAGAAGTTGTATTTTTGGGTGGAGTAGTAGAGTTTACATATTAAGCACTGCACAATTTTTTTTTTTTGCTGACCGAATACAAAAGAGCTTTTTTCTGCATTTGTTTTCCTTTAGTTTTTTTTTTTTTTTTTTACACCATTGACATTTTACACTAATTACCATGTAGATTAATTCTGTATGAATTCCTATTATGTGTAGGAGGAGCTTGTGTGTGGTGTATACACAGATTTTTTTCTACACTTTGTATGAAATCAAATGCACCTTTTATTTTACTTGCCGCTGACACTCCAGTTCTCAATGGATATAGAGTGTAGAAAACAACAGTATGTTGGCGCATTTCAGAGTAATGTGCCAAACTTTGCATGGCAGTTCTGCATCAAACTTTGGCGCATTAAAATGTGTTGTCGGGCAACATTGCGGCAAGTCTGGTCATACACCTGTAAAGAACCAGCAATATACGGCAAAAAAAGCATATGCAAAATCATACAGGTCGCCCTTTATTACTTTTTTAATCCCATAGAGATAATTACTGTACTATTTATTTTTTTACACTTCGTAATGTATCAGCATACATGAATATGCAAATACATTATAATCTGTGTCATAAGGACACAGGCTATCATACAGGCCGCAGGTTCACTAAACAGACAGCACTGGGGCCACTCCAGGTCCCCAGGGCTGACTGTACAGACATTTCCTGGCTCCATCTGGTCACCGAGTCTCCCAATGACCCGATTGATTGTGCAGTGGTCATTCATTGCGGCAATTAAAGAGTTAAACAGAGGGATCAGAGGCTTCCTCCGGTCCCTGGCTGTAGTAATGGAGCTGTTAACTACAGCTTTGCACGTAGCACATTTACAGTACTTGGACCCGCAAACCCTGTCTTTCAGCAGGAATGTCTAATAACGTCTTACACTTAAATACCCACTGACTATAGATGGCAAAAGGGTGTTTTCACTATGGTGTTTCATAGAACCTACTCTACAGCCAGGTTCAGGCTCACACTTTCCATTCTGATGTGGGTGGTTCTACAGCACTGATTGACATACCAGCCAATATTTGAGCCTGTGAGAGGGATATTGCTATCAGACGGGTGTAAACAGTAATGCATAAGGCTGCAGAGCTCTAAAAGGCTAAAGTTTGCCATTAAAGGGCCGTCCACACAACGTTTTACATAATATTACAAAGCCTGTGCACAATTAACAATACTACATGAGGGAGCGCTTTGTGTTCTGTTTCCCAATCTACTACTGATAAAACACAGCAGGGAGTGACCTCCCCATGGTCAGCCAGGGCAGTTGAAGCAATAAGAGCAGACTCTGGTTGGTAAATTAGGGCAGCTAGTGTACAAAAGCAGAGATCTGCTCTGGCTCTAAAAGGAAGCATACAATAGTACCTTGAGATAAGAGTTTAAATCATTCTGTGATCTTGCTCTTAACTCAAATTGCTCTCATGTCAAACCAAATTTTCCCATGGAAATGAATTGAAACGTCATTAATCTGTTTCACGCATCCCAAAACCATCATAATTATTTTACATGTTTATTCATAAACAAGTACACTGTATAAACATACTGTAAACAGTATAACAAGAGTGTTAAGAAATAAACTGGTTTAATTAAGTATATTCACCTTGAAAGTCAGATAATGCTGCCAGAGATGGGAGAATATCGCTAAACTTAAATTTCCTGTTTTTGTTTTCCTTCCCTTAGTGTGGTTTCACACAATGTTGTTGTAATGGCAGATGGTTTGCAGAGCAGATTACTTGTTTGAAATTCACGCACAGCTATAGATCAGGAGCTTTTGAGCAGGATCTGCTGCAATGCACGTCTGCTCTTCTCTCAACGCAAAGCAAAAAAATGGACCATGCGATGGCTCCCATTTAAAAATACCTCTTAAGTCAAGGTGACCATTGTATTTGATTATAGCCCATTTACCTTTGCCTACATATTTAAAGCTAATCATTGTGGCGAGAATAACCATTTAAGGCCACATGAAAATGAAAAAGGTCTATACTTCGCACTAGTACTGGGCAGGGGATGAATATACCCACAACTGTTAATCTTCCACTAAGACATATTTCTTGCTAAACTCATTAAGGATAAAAAAAAAATAAAGCAAAAGCAACTACTAAATGATGACTTAATGATAAAGCACAGCTACACTAGAAACGAGTATCAATGGCCAACTCCTACCTTAATACACAAACCATGGGTTTCTACATCATCTGATGTCCTAAGGGGAGAACAATAGAAAAGTGCCAGTCTTTCTCCTGCTCCGGACGTGCCCGTGGGTGCCCGCTCCTCGTGCATTAGATTGCTCCCCACAAGGGCTTCTCTCCCATGGACCACTAGTGTTTCCCAGATCTCTTCCCTCTCATCTACCGGACCATATATTTATATTCCTACCATCTACTGCCTATTTCTCATTGATGTCTCTTGAAAAAGGCAGCTCTTGCCAAAACGTCGACAATCGACATCTGTGACATTTGTAATATTCGATACTTGTGACTTTTGTTGTATGATTGAATACTTATACAGTAATCAGATCTCACGAGAAACATTTGTATGATCTATCGACCTATTATCTAGAAAAAATTTCTACACATTTTGCATCATATCTGTGTGCTGTGGATCCTTTCCTATTAGTCCATGTCGGGTCCAGCCAACCCTTTCTACTGAGCACCCACCCATTTCTTGATTTTCTCCATATCTCCCCAGGTGTGCATGACCTATCTATTGTCACTAAGGGGAGGGCAGACATAACAATAATCCACCTGATGGTGGTAGCATGACGGTGGTCCTGGTCCACCTGGTCCCTTGACATCAGTTCAGCCCGCACTTATTTGCCATTCTCTAGAATTCACGGCAGAGCTCTGATGAGGAGCTGTTCAGCATGCTTTGTATTCTATCCACGTCAGTGTGTTTATCTCATGGTGTCTGAGAGGAGAGCGCTGCATGGTTCAAATGTGAAATAAACTCAGGGCAGGCTCTTAAATTACAGCTTCCTACTACAAGGCGACTCTCTAATAGGAAGCCAGGACGTGTTGTCAGGAATATTAAGGAGATGTGAGCAGGGATATTCTTTCCCATGTCAGAAATTTATGGATTGTTTTAAAACCAGTGAAGAGAGCGAGGATACAGATTAAGTCAAAATATCTAGATGGTAATGCAGGATAATGGAAGTCGGCTAAACATCCAGACACAGATGTCAAAGATATACTCACACAGGAACATATAAAAAAGGGCAGAGTCGTGCGCCTCTTACATAAAACAACATGGAAATGTAAAATGAAGCAAGGAAAAAACAATAGGGTTGTAGCAACTTTAACAAGAACCAGAAATAGTGTAGGCGAGGGAAAAATGTCCGTTTTAACTAACACTTCGATTCTCCATTAAACAATCCTGAAGAACCTCTTCTGAGAGCAGTGCATTGTGCTACTGATATCAGGCTATTACCCTTATTGACCGGACAGTGTCCAAGTTTGTAGGGAGATGCTCACCGACACGAAGAATGGTAATATGCCATTATTAATTAAATCATACATTTTCAGGGGGAATAAGAAAGGTACCGCATACTGCTCTTAGAAAAGATGCAGTTACATATTTATATTATGGGAATTTCAGGAGGCAGCAGTACCTCAACATACAATATCAGTTGGTTCAAGGATGATTATTGAATGCTAAACCATAATTCTATGACAAATTGGTAATTGGTTCCAGAGCCCCCTAAATATTATCCCAAGAGAATGCAAAATAAAGATTGAAGAAAATGAAGCAGATAACGAATACATTACATGTAACAGAGGAATCTGCAGGAAGCTGGGAATAAATTTTATTTTGAGAACAGAATCTTCTTTGGGTCATGTACCTTATACACAATGGGCTTCATTTAGCAAAAGAGTAAAACTATCATAGCTGCCCATAGCAATCAGTCAGAGCAGGATGAGAAATATAAGCCAAGTTCTGAACGGTTGCTAAGGACAACAAAGAAAGTCTTTGTTAGACCAGTATAATACATGAAGCCCATTGTACCAGAGAAAAGAAAATGGAGCACCTCTCATCGGGTGCCCAAATAAGCCGCTCACCCTGGCACATGTAAACAGCAGTACAGAACACTGGACTGAAGAGAGACGCTACTAGACCACCAATCAATGTATGCACTTCACTAATACAGGGGTTTTACAAGGTTCATGATAATTGGTTACAGCTACCACCAATCACATGTGTTGCAGATCAACAGTGTCTGACATTGCATATCGAGTGTGGATTCAAGATACAACGTCCCCGGAAAACCCATTGTATGGTGAAAATACCGTATCCTGAGCCCATTATAACTTGAAACCAACATATCCGGAGAGCTGACAGCTGCTCCTGAATAACTATGTATGGAAAAGCAGCAATCTCCCAACATGCGGTTATTCTAGGAGCTCCCGCTTTACAAGTGGAAGCAAAGTCTCAGGATCTGCTCTGCAGCAGCCATCAGCACAGTCCAGTGGCTGTTTACAGCAGACTCCATTCTATCACTGGATTGCGCCAGCGGTCTTTAAAAAGTGTTGCAATTAAAGAAAGTTGCTGATAATACTATTGTGCTAAAGCTTCATGAATGACAAATTTCCTTTGGGTTTGCTCACACGGCTTATTCGCGGGGCTTACAGTACGCCCTGCGATTACATCGGGTGTTCGGGAGTAGCACTGATCGGCAGGTACTCCCGCGATGCGGGGGGGCTGGTAGCCCTCCGGCCCCATAGACATGCATTACTTATCTCCCCGCGCATACATGTCACTTATCTCCCCGCAGGTACAATACGATCGTATTGTACGAGTGGGGAGAGGAGGCGTAATCTATAGCTCTCTGAGAACTATGGATTACCGGAATTATGGGGCGCATTGTGCTCACATTAGAGCGCAGTACGCGTCGAAATGCACTCCAAAATAAGCCGTTTGAACACAGCCTCTCTCATGACCAACAGGCAGGCTACTGATTGGTTGCCCAGTTTTCCAAATCTGAATCGCAACAGCATTGAGAAAACGAATCCTACATATGATTATTATATTCTACCGATGCTCAGGACTTCAGCCATTTTACTATAGCTTGAAAAAGGCTGAAAGCAGCTAATATTACCCATGAATATGCTCAGCACACAAATGTATCACACACAGGATATCTATATCTGGATGCTCATCTAATGGCTACAGAATGTAAATGGGATACAACTGCAGCCAAAATGATGCAACCCCCATTACAAATTAGGTGGATTTGCAACAAATGCAAACATTCAGATTTTTGCCCAAAAAAAAAAAAAAAGATTAAAATCCTAAAGAACAGTTTGAAAAGCTCAATACAAATAAGAAGTGGTTTCTCCAATTTCAACTCAAAATGTCATGATTATTAGACAATGGGGCTATGATCTGTAGCAGCAAGATGGTGGGTGCTGTTTGGTTGTCATGGCAGTGAGGGATCTAATAAAAGCCTCTATAGCAGCCATGATTGGTCTCATATTATAGCCTATACAATGAAATTACTGCAGTACATCAGTATGAAGTATAAGCTATCAAGTGATTGCATGTTATAGTCCTCTAGGGGAATGAAATGTTAATGTAAAATTTAAAGATTTAAAAAAATAAATAAAAATTAATTTTCCAAACTACAAAATCCCCTTCAACCATTTACCATATCAAAAAAACAAAAACAATTGGTATTACTATGTCCTCAAAAGTCCACTCTAACAATGATTTGTATAAAAAAAGTATAATGCATTTTAGACAAATTCTAGACACTTCTGCACCATGTCCCACAAAAGGGGTGTGGCTCCATGGGAAAAGGGCATGACTTCGCATGTGGTGCCAAAATTTTGCCACCATTAGTGCCATAAAGTAAGCCGACTTAAAGTTGTAAAGTTATTAGTATTATTTTTTGTTTTCTTTTAGTGAAGATGGAGACTTCTTTTGCTTCATTCTTATTACTATGATACCAAAGTATGTCATTAGTGCTATTTTGTACTTTCATTGCTTAGTACTTTTCTTATTTGTACTAATGATGCCTTATATTATTTCTTTGTGTGTCGAGTAGTATCTCATCTAATGGACAGTTATTGTTTTTGTTATTGTAAAATTTAATAAAAATGATATTTACAAAAAAAAAAAAAGTTGTAAAGTTAGACAGTTTTAATCCGCGCCAGATTGATGAAAGTTTTGATGTCTAGTCTAACCAAACAACTACACAGATAGAAACATACACGGTACCATACCTAACATCATAGACTTTAGCATTGGATATCAGGCAGCGTTACCGTTTATCGCCTATTTTCTGTAAAGGGACGCAAGTTCATCTTCTTGTAACATCCGTCTGTTCCCTGATGAACCCGATTCATCTTTGCCGGGGGAAACCCGTCGGAACGTACTTGAATGTATATTGGAATGTATAAGAATGTATATTAATAAATGCATATCCATTCTATGATGTGAAGTTCTAATCTTTTGTAACTTCGCCCTTGCTTTATAGCATATATTATTGTTCTTATTTATTGCAGCATCCCTATTATATTTATAGATTCTTGTTGTTCCCTTTGGTGGCTTTGTTTATTTAGTTTTTTCACTACTGGGTTGCACTTTTATAGTCTATTTTTGTATTGTTGTAGTTTTCCCTATTCACTATTGGTACCCCTGTTCTTTAGGGATGTATTTTTATATGTTTTGGATAGATTAGGGTTGTGTTTAGGTTCTGGTAGGATTAGGTTCGTGAGTGGGGTCGCCCTTCTTCAGGGCGGTATCCCCACTTTTCCCCAGGCCTAATAGTACTTAGGGACTTGTAGGGACTTGTCAGGTCCTTTTTATTAGCATTTCTCAATAAAGGTTATATTTTAGCCTGAAGGCGTATGTTTCTATATGTGTAGTTGTTTGGTTATATTTTGGTCTTCGCTGGGCGTTAGCATCTTGAGTGTACTCTTCACCCGCTATTTATAAAAGTTTTTGTAGTTTTTTCTAGTCTAACTTAGAAATGTCCAAGAATTAGACCGTATTAATAAATTTGCCCCAATGTGTGCATGCAGCCATAAGAGCTTACATTTACAGATCAAGGGTGACCTGTATGAATCCTGGCACTGACAGGCCAGTTCTATATAGCAAGAGTCCTCAACTCCAGTCCTCAAGGCCCACCAACAGATCATGTTTTCTGGCTTTCCTTAGCATTGCACCGGTGATTTCATTGTCAGTGCACTCAGGAATATCCTGAAAACATGACCTGTTGGTGGGCTTTGAGGACCAGAGTTGGGGAGCCCTGCTATATAGCTTTAAGGCAGTGTAGAATACGCCAGAATGAATGAACTGGTTCTTCTGCAGGTCATACATACAGGCGCAGTATAGTGTCAATATGAAAAGTCTGGCTCAGGCAGACCATCTTTAACCTGGTCTGGCTGGTCTAACTGTTAAGTGCCAAAGTTTGGTGTCAAAGAACCATAAATGTGTCTACTTCTATGAATGTGGTGCGACACCCCCCCCCCCCTCCACCCCACCAGAACGGCCCAAATCTTTGGCACATTAAAGTGTCTTTGGCGCATTACAAAGGGACTCATCATGCCAAAGTTTGGAGTGCGCCTGTTCATACATTCTTCTTGGCTCAAAGTACACCAAGAAACTGGTGCAGCCCCATTTAGGTAGCCCTAAATGTCTCAAGTACACATACTTAGAATACAAGAAAGTGGTCTTAAAAAGTTAAGATTAGGGATCATACAAAAAGATAGCAAAGGCACTGAATGTTCCTAGAGAGACAGTTGAAAGAATAGCCAAAACTTTGAACTTAGACAACACAGGCTACACCACTTGGATGTGGCAGAAAAAGGAAGTTCACACCAGCTGCCACCAGATTCCTGAGGAGGCAGGTGGTCAAATATCCTCAAATGTCTTGTAGATACCTGCTGCAAGAGTTGGTGGCAGCATCTACTGAGGTTTCTGTGTGCACAATAAGGTGCATACTAAACGCTGAAGGTATCATGCCCAAACTGCAAGACTTGGCCAAAACCACAAGAAAAGTTGGCTGCGATATACTCAGTCACACAAATAAGTCACAGAAGTTTTGGAATGCTGAACTGTGGTGCAATAAACCCCAAAAAAACAACTCAGGTCTATGGATCAGCAGTATGTCAGGAGAAGGAGGTCTAAAGCATACAGCCTCACAAGTGAAGCATGTGGCTCAGTGATGCTGTTCTGGGACTGCTGGAAACCTGCAGTGTATGGAGGGCAAGACAAATTCAATCAGGTATTCAATGATCCCAACCATACCACAAAGCCCAACATTACTTGCTTTCAGTAGAGGATTCTGGAGTGGCTGTCAGTTACCTGACTGGAACACCATAGAAGATCTTTGGTGGTGTTTGAAGAATCTGAATGCAGCATGCAAACCCAAAAATATTCCTGAACTGGAAGCCAATGCAAAGAAATCAGCCACAAATTCTGCAGGAACGCAGCCAGATGTCTGGCTGTGCATCTAGATTCCTGTAGGTCACACAAGAAAAAGGTTGCTCTACTAAGTACTATGGGCACTTATCACTAGAGGGTTGAATTATTCCCAGACCCCAAGAGTAATTTTTCTTGTTTTGGTAAAATTTAAAGATGCCACTTATGTCAGTTGTTTTACGTTATTTCAATTGTTCTAGTTTCTTATACTGCAAACATTTGCAAATGAACTTAATTTTCAGTGGGGGTAGAAGTAATTTTGTTTGCAACTGTAGTTTCTATATATAATATTGAACAAACGGCAAAGGAAAAGTTCCAGATAAAGAATCTTTACCACTATAAACTTGAAACTTTCTATCCAATACCAGTAGCTAATAGTATGTGATTTGTCAAAGTCCACATGCAGGCCAGGCTCACAGCGCATCTTTATATGTTTGATAGGCGCTAATGGAATACTTCTTTATCACTACATTTTTTGCAGAAACCGGGTTAAGGCATAGACAAGATTATGGCAGGCTTTCTTCTTAAACGAATTGCCTCTGTGTGTATATAAATTGCAGGTGGACATACACTTTGAAGCTGTTGAACTATGGCATCACTGCTCATGCTATTCTTTTATATCATGTTGTGGCTATGTACTGTACAAATAATAATCACACTTCTGCGTCGTACGTGCCAAGAACTGCTTAAAGCACATGCACTTTGTATAGACGTGCGCCGCTTGTGTGCCGATCCAGGGAGAACGCAGACAGAATAACAACCACCTGGGTCTGAGGGAAATGACATGGCCCTTCGAGCCGGTGCTTCCCTTAGGGTAGGTTACAGTCTACAAAATCAGGGCACATGGACCTTACTAAAAACCCACACTCACTAATGCAGGGCTCCAGAATCATTTCTTTTAACCTACAAAATATTTTACATATTTTCTATTGCATATGTTAAGGCAAAACAAATAGCATGTAAAAACTACAGCCTAGTTTAGTACTTGGTATCTATTGTCTAACCATAGATCACCAATTAAATTAGGTACTGGCAATAAAATAGATATGTATGGGGCAAATGAAAATTCTAAAAAAAAAGAAAAAAAAAAAAAAAGATTCACTCCTAACACAACAGGATCTATTGTTCACTGGTCATTACAAGGGAAAGCAACAGTAATGTACCCAAGTATGTGCTTATGTATATATATACTGTGGGGATGTCACAGGCAGTGACAAAGTCCACATACAGTTCTGGTTTTACAGTCCAGTTTGGCTTTTTTTATTTTTTTTTATTGGTGGGGGTGGAGGGGAGCAGCATCACCATAGATTAGATAGATTGGAAATACCTCTTTTCTGCTGCATATGTTAGCAAAGTATACCTTGAACCAAAGTTTCATGGCAAGCACCCTTGCCCGAGTTATGCCCAGCGGTCTATGTCCTGTATTGCCATAAATAAAGATGATTAAAGATAGTGTTGGACTGGGATGCCTAGAGCCCATCGGAGTGGATTCTGTTGGTCCATCCTACAGTTACTGTACATGCTTCTTAAACAAGGATTTATATGCAGTTTCAAAGCAACTCCTAGTCTGCCATGCTGAGGGGTTCACCGGGGCTTTTCTCTGTGGGCCAGTTTGAGCCCAACTAAAGGTTTAGCTAAGTATAGACAAAAGAACTTCTCCATGGCAAACAGCAGCACCAGTGTGCAGAAACAAACACAGCGGAGTACAACTGCCCACCTGGGCTCTAAGCGCAAGGTTTTGTCATTTAAACGCCAATAGTTCAAAACAGAATATTTTTAGATCAGGTTTTTCATACCAGCCTTATTTGGCTTTCAGAAACTCCAACTGAGTCTGCACTACCGGCAGACTTTTAGACAACAGAAGCTTCATGTGGGTTTAACTAGGAGTATTTGAATATCCACACTAGAAGAGGGGATAGTGGACTACCTTCAACCATAAGATTATTCCATAAAAATCCAGGAGGACCTTACTGAACTAGGTCCAGTGAGAAAATCCAGCTTCCCTACTTTTTTTTGTTAAAGGGGTTTTATCATTTCATTAAATGGTCTTCAGAATAAGGGGACAGTGAAAACAAGCAGCTTTGCAATTGGATGTCATTAGCAAAGCAGTCTTGTATTCACAGGATTCCTTATCTTGTGTTTTTGTTTACACCGATATCCAGTCCTGGTCGAATCCCTCCGGATCCCTCCTCCTTGCATTTCACTAGCCGAGAGCTCATTTACATTCTGTACAGCCCCCGGTCGAATTCACGGAGCTATGTCTCTCACTCAGAGTAAGGGACCGTCACATTTTCACTTTATACAGGCGGACGAAGCAGAATTTCTCTGTAGGGCGTACACAATCAGGAAATAGCACAATTTGTGTCGATCCCTGCCTGACTCAGAGTTAGGGACCGTAGCATGTTCTCTCTCCACACCCACCAGAAACAGACTGCAACAGATTCTGCAATGAGAAAACATAACAGTTTTGTCCAGGTGCCTAACTCTCCTGCATAGAAGGGAGATCTGTGCCGTTCATAGAAAGCTGTGAGAGATCACTGATCAGTCTAGATTGAATGCAGCCTGTGATATGTATACAGCTCTTACAAAATAAGACTGCAGGGAGAGACACAGTGACATGTGGACTCAGAGAGGGAGGAGTGGGGGGAGTCTCAGGAGCCAGCATGAACAGAGAAGTGGGGGGATGATACGCCCCTGCATTTCCAGAGTTGAGAAGCTGAGAGCAGTGTGAATCAGCCGAACTAAGGAAGAGATACATCCCCTTTAACTTCTTTTATTCAATCCATTTTACCAATTAGGGAGAGATATACACTATCTAGAAGTTCAACTGCTGCAGGTTCACAATACATATGTATGTACAACTGCTAAATATTCAATTATTCGAATATTCCTATTCATATTAGTAATTACTATTTAATACAGTCAAAAACATAGATGACTAACTTTGGCAAAACCACTTGATAACACAAAATGTGATGATGACTTCATGCTTGGGTCATTTAATAGACTATTTTAACCTTCCCATTAGCTCAGTAGCGTAACAAGACAAGTATTATAGCACCCTCTGGAGGCCATAAACACCCAATTGTGTCTACTATCAGCATAAAAAAAAATCAAGAGATGCACATCAATCCATTTCTATCGAGCTATCTATACATACAAACCTATAAAAACAAAATGTAATAAAAGTAAAAGGATAGGAAAGCTGCGTGTGATTGCACTGTAGTCATAAAATCTCGTCATAGTTTACTAATTGAGGACTGTACATGGCTGTGCAGGAGGTTATGATGAATAGGTTTGTACATTAAAGGCTGCTATGTTGCCCAGGTAAAAATTCAACAAGCTAATACAGTCAGCAAGGAATTTCACCATTACCTCATTTTTTAATTTAGACAAGGATTAAGATTTTTCACACAAAAAAGTAACATTTTACAGAAGTATATAAAAAAAAGTAGACCAATAAACAAGTTACAAACACTGTTGTAAAGAAAAAACAAAACTGCTGTAGCAGACACCTGTCAGTCACCTACCTGGCACATATTTATCCTGTTTATGTGTATACAGAACTGCACTTTATGGGCGACATGTATGAACGGGGCTGCGCCAGATATCTGGCGTCTTTTCAGCCCGATATCAGACGTAGCCCCGTTCATACATGGGAGGTCTGGTGCACTAGAACCGCAGTGAAACTACATATTTATAGCTTCGCTACGGCAATTCTAGGTGCATTAGGCCATGTTCACACGACGGATTTGGCCGCGGTCATGGCCGCGAGTTCCGACGCAGTTTCCGCAGCCAAAACTGCAGCCAAATTGCGCCTAGTTTATTAACATGGTTTCCTATTGGAAACCGTGTTAATATTCACACGCCGCGGGTATGGCCGCGGCCAAAACCGCGCGTGTAAAGAACTCTCCTGTCAATTCTTGACAGGGGACTGCTCTGCGCGGCGGCCGCGCGGTGCTGCGCGGGCATCGCCGTGGGGGGTGCCGCCGCGGGTGGTGCGCAGCTGGGATGCGGCTCACCCCCTGCTATTAATTTGCATGAGGGCAAACCCTCAGCGCATGCCGCGCCCCTCCCGCGCCGAGACCACGGCCACCACCCGCGCCACAAACCCGCGTCGGGAGACGCGGTTCGACGAGGTTTTGGCCGCGGGAACTGCGGCGAGAGGCGCGGTGAAACCCGTGGCCAAAACCGCCGTGTGAACATGCCCTTACAGCTGGAAGTAGTATACCTGAGCCAGAACGGTGGCCCTAGCGCTAGAATGTGCCCGATTTATAGATGTAGCAGAACTAAACAGATAGTGCACTGTGATATCACGGCACAGAATGATCTCAACTTTTTCAAAGGCCTTTGTTTAAAGATAAAAGCAGATAACACGAAAAGCCGTTATATCACAGTCAAGCTGTACTCTGCTACATCTGTATGACCTGCTGTAGAGGGGTTCATAAATCAGGTGCCTTCTATGCCATTATTACGCACATGAAATTTGGCGTTCAAATTTCATGCATGTCGCCCTACACGTCAATCTAATAGACTGCAGTTATAACAACCAAATTTCACATAATCTGAAGTTTCATATCCAATTCCGGTTTAAGTTTCCAGTACACAAAGTTTTCACCAAAACACGGAGAGACGTGAAAACTCAGGATATGCAACAGTTTCATCTTTCAGGACATCAAAAACATTTTAGAACAGGATATGTACAAAGTATTACTGGCAATATGCTACCTCGTTTGGCAGTATACCAGTGCACTGTTAGGGCATATCATCTACCTGCTGACTGCAGCCAAACTCTGAAAATCTGGTAATCTAGTTGTGCACACATACATACAGTAACTTACCAATCAGAAGTTGTTAAATTTTCAATTCAGATCAGAAATGTTTTACTACATCTACTAAAGATGGATGTTGCTGGCGATATGGACACAAGTGCTTGCTTTACATTGCATACTACTCCCAAATTCTTCTGAGGGCTCAACAGGAGAATCTAAAATCTACTGGAGCCTTGTCTGGCTTGTAAGCCAATTACTGTACATGATTGATATGATTAGAAAAAAACTTTGAAAAAACCGTAAAAGTAAAAAATAAAAAGTCAGCAGCACAGAGAATTTGAAATACAACCATCTGATCATGATCTTCATCTCTTCACATGTATGTGAATGTGTTGGACTACAGACCCCATCAATCCCACTGCTATATATGCTCAATTGTACTGCTTTGTCTCATGGTATCTGAATGTATAGATTTCACCCTATCTCTGTTTTCAATAGTCAGCCTGTGTTTGACCCCACATATTCCCCTTGTATTGTCTTCTCTCTACTGGCTTATTTGTTACTCAACCCATTGCTGACACCTGGGTCCACTGATTTATATCAATGAACTCCACATAGCATGGTATAATTAGAGAACTCAGGTCAGTTTGATCAAGAGTCAGTTTGCCATGTATAGAAGTGCCATATTTGAAAGTGAACAGATTTGAAAGTGAATCTGCAGAAATATGACAGAAATTAGACAGAAGGGGGCTAGGAGGATCGCCTTTTTCTTCTGTGTCTTTTTACAATATACCTTATTCACCATGCTTACTATTGCTATCTACCTTGCGGTCATCTGCCTCCTATCCTACCACCCAGTCATGCTCCCTGAGAATGTTATCCACATCAGCACCTGTCTTCCCTCACCTCTGTATATATCCCACACACTATTTTCCATTTTAAACTACCACAAACCACCTGCTTACATAGTGCCGCACAAACACTGCTCACACACATCAATGAACCATCTGCTGTCACTTTTCATTCTCCTGCTTCTCGCTGCAGGGGACATCTCCCCTAACCTCATCCCACCCTCCTTTACTGCTCATCCCACCTCCTCTGCCTCCCATAGAACCCATGCTAACCTGCTTGCTATTCGTTGTACTTCTTTTCCTGCCCCTTTTAAATCTACGTTATGGAACTGCTAATCTGTCTGTAACAAACTCTGCTGTTCATGACCTGTTCCTTTCAAACTCCCTCAACCTGCTAGCACTTCCAGAAACATGGCTCCAACAATTTGACACTGCTTCCTCTGCTGCTCTCACCTATGGTGGCCTACACTTCACACACCCCCAGACCTGAGAACAGGCAGGGTGGAGGAGTTAACATACTTCTTTCTTCACACTGCACTTACCAGGTTATTCCTCCCTTACCCTCCCTCACTTTCCCTTCCTTTGAGGTCCACACCCTCAGACTCTTTCGGGCATTTTCTCTCAGAGTGACGGTTGTGTGCAGACCCCCTGGCTCACACCGACAGTTTCTGGATCATTTTGCTACCTGGCTTCTTCACTACTGAAATGCCCACTCTCATCATGGGCGATTTCAACATTTCCATTGACGACCCAATGTCTCCTTCTGCCTCTCAGTTTCTTTCACTAACCTCTTCTCTCGGCCTCTCACAATTTAGACTCTCCCACCCACAAAGATGGCAACTCTCTTGATCTGGTTTTTTGTTGTCTTTCATCAATTTCTAACTTTACTAATTCTCCTTATGCACTCTCTGATCTCTCTCTGATCTCCTTCACTATCACTAATTCTCAGCCTTCTCTGGACACACCTGCCCACCACACTTTCAGAAATATCCGCTCCATCACTCAGGAATTCATAGACCTCCTACAGTCCTCACCGTCTCCAATCTCCTCCGTCTCCTGTCCTGACCTGGCTGTCAAATATAATGAAACGCTCCCAACCACCCTGGACATATTGGCACCACTCACGCATCACACCAGAGTCAGACGCCGGCAGCCTTAGCAAACTCTTTCTGCAGCGATATTCCAGGTGTGCTGAAAGTCTGTGGAGAAAGTCAAAGCTACCTGCAGACTTTCTCCACTACAAATTCATGCTCAGGAGTGACCCCACTGCCCTTCACTGCGCCAAACAAGAATTTTTCACCACCCTCATCTAAACTTTACAAAACAACCCTAAACAACCGTTTGGCACTTTTCACTCCCTCCTCAGGCCTAAAGCTCCAGCCCGGTCACTGACCTCTGTGCTGAAGACCTGGCCACTCATTTCAAAGAGAAAATTTACAGTATCCGGCAAAACATCTCATCTCAAACCCCAAGTAATATCCATCCTGTCCCTCCCCGCATTTCCTCAAGTCTGCTCTCCGCTCTAGACCCGACGACAGAGGAAGAAGTGTTCAGGCTTCTCCTGTCTGCTAGCCCCACCACCTGCTCTATGACCTCATTCCCTCTCACCTTGTCCAGTCTCTCCAGCTGACATCTCTTGCCTAACTGCAATCTGTAACCTCTCTCCCCCTACTGGGATCTTTCCAACCTCCTTTAAATACGCGGTCATAACCCCTTTACTGAAAAAGCCCTCTCTGGACCTGTCCTGTGGTAATTACCGACCAGTCTTTAAACTCCTGGAATGCTTGGTCTACTCTCCCCTAACCCGCTCTCTCTTTTCTCGATCCTCTACAAATCAGGTTTCCGCACCTAACACCCCACAGAAACTGCTCTAGCTAAAGTCTCAAATGATCGCCTCACTGCCAAATCTCACGGCAATTACTCATTGTGGCTTGTTCTGGATTTCTCTGCATCATTTGACACGGTCAATCACCAACTTCTCCTCAGCATGCTCAGTACCTTTGGCCTCCAGGACACCGCTATCTCGGTTTTCATCCTACCATCTGACCACTCCTTCAGTGTCTCATTTGCAGGTTCTACTTCTTCTCCTCTCCCTCTTGCTGTTGAAGTTCCACAGGGATCTGTTCTTGGTCCTCTCCTCTTTTCAATCTACACAGCCCCAATTGGACAAACCATCAGTAGATTTGGCTTTCAGTACCATCTCTATGCTGATGACACCTCTTCCCTTGACATCACTCCTGCTCTCCTACAAAACACAAGTGACTGTATGTCCGCTGTCTCTGACATAATGTCCTCCCTCTATCTTAAACTAAACCTCACTAAAACTCAACTTCTAGTCATCCCACCATCTACTAAGTGACCTCACCCTACTATTTCTGTTTCAGTGTGTGGCACCATCATAACTCCTAGGCAGCAGGCCTGCTGTCTTGGGGTTACACTAGACTCATCTGTCCTTTACCCTGTACATCCAATTCCTTGGCCGCTCCTGTCACCTGCACTTCAAGAACATCTCCAGAATCCATCCTTTTCGCACTGTGGAAACCACTCAAACTCTCATTGTTGCTCGTATTCTTTCTCGTCTTGACTACTGCAACTCCCTTCTTATCGATCTCCCTCTCCATAAACTCTCCCCTCTCCAATCTGTCCTTAATGCAGCAACCAGGCTCATCTTTCTTTCCATCCGCTATACTGATGCCTCTACCCTGTGTCAGTCACTGCACTGGTTACCCATTCAGTACATGATCTAACAAACCAATCACTCTCACCCATGCCCATCTCCAAGATTTTTCACGTGCGGCACCAGTTCTCTGGAACATGCTACCGCGGGCGATCAGTCACTCTCACAACCCTCAGGTCATGTCCCCATGGCAAGGGTTTTCAGCCGGTTTTTCAGCCGGTTTGCGGTTTTTCAGACCGCCTGAAAAACCGGCCGAAAATGGCAAAGCTCTATGCAAACGTCTAAGCATTTCTTCCGGTTTTAAAAATTGTGAAGACAACAGTCCATTCCCGTTTCTTCATGTGAAGAAGGGCTTGTGCATGCATGGAAAGTATTCATTCTAAATCTCTATCGACTGACAGAAAAACCGAGCAGAGCTAACTAAACTCAATGAGCTCCAGAACCAGAGAGTAAAAGCACAATCATCTACGACTCCACTGTGTTGATCTAGAGCAAGGCAAAAACCGTGACAGGCAGATGCGAACGGTCCCTGGATCAACTTAACATCTCTAGAATCTCATAACTGGAATATTTCAAGACAGACATATAGATCATTCTTGGACTTGTTCAAAGTATCAACAGTCACATCAATTTGGGGCACAGAGTTCCATAGACGTGGAGGATACAGCTTTGTCAAGGTTACAGGCCTAGGTGAAAAAGGATTACGCAAGATCTCTGTACTGGCCATTCATTTGTACATTATAATGCTCCTAAATCCTTTTTTGTTTTTAAGGCAATATAATTCCAAACCTGGTAACCTGTCTTGATACTGCAATGCATCCACTCTGTGGTTGCCTACTGTACTTGTTACTCACAGGTCCCCAATACTGTACATCATTTTCCTTGTGTGGCCTTACTAATGGTTTGGCATTGATCACTGAATCGGAGTCCACCAATAACCAAGTCTTTTTCTACTGGCAGTTTTATATTGTGATTTATTGTTTAGTATGTAATTTTATAGTAACCTTTATGTCCTCCTCCCATGACACACACACAACCTTGCATTTGAAACATTAAACTTAAAATTGCTTCCAACTTCCCCAAATCCTTAGGTAATATTATCCTTCTCTGTGTTGATGACTTTACAAAGCTTTTAATCATCTGCAAATAACAAAATTAATCTGTAAGTCATCTACAAGGTCATTAACATATTAAAATGAGGAGGGCCAACACTAACCCCTATAGCACCCCACTACCAACTAACCCATTCAATGTTGACCCAATTGGTAATCCACTGGCAACTACAGCCCATTTTTTTATTGTGTTCAATTTATAACCAACCTCTCTTTTCCATCACTGAGCCATCTATTAAACCATTTTCACCTCATCTCTGGTTTTATGTAGCAACCTATTATGTGGCACAGTATGAAAGCTCTTTGAAAGGTTTAGATACACAACATTCACAAATTTACACAGGTCCAGTTTGGGACTTACCACCTCACAGAAGCTTATCAGGTTAGTATGACCGGAGCGATCCCTCAAAGCTGTGCTGGTGCTGTGTTATCAGGTTATTTACATTGAAATATTCCAGAATAAAATCTGAAAACAAACTTTCATATATTTTAGCCACAATAAAAGTTAAACTTGCAGGCTTATATTAGTTTTTAATACTGGCATTACTTTTACTAATCTTGTGGAATAGACCGTCATTATAGAAGGCTTGAATATTAAAAATAAAGGTCTGTGTATAAGAGCACTTCATTCCTGCAGAACTTGGGGGTGGATGCCATCCAGACCCATTAATTTACCCTTTTTAAGGTGCTGCAAAACTTACTGGGTTAAGCAGGTGACATTTAATAGAGAATTTACCTTTTCAATCAAGTTATCGGTCAATTGATTATTCTGTGTGAAGACCGTAGAGCAGGAGCCATAAGAGACTGGCATTTTCCATACTCCTCTCTACTAGGACACCCAGATTATTATTTTTTTTTGCTTTTTTCTGGCATATCTGTTTTAATCTTTGCTGTCTTAATTTGTCTTTTACAGAATTTATTTTTCTCTTTGTAATTTTTTAAAGCCTCCTCACTATCTTCCAGCTTCAGTAGTTTAAATGCTTTCTTTTTATCATTTATTGTGCCCCTTACAGTTTTATTTAACCACGTGTTTTCTCCTGTTTCTAAGGCATTTCATTCCTATAAGATATTTATCGTTCACAGGAACCATTTAAGATGCCTTTAAAAATGTCCATTTGGCTTGTGTACTTATTTTTGAGGCCATAGAAAAGAACAGGGTGAACTGGACGGTAATCTCCCCATTTGCCAAGGCTACCTCATAGTCAGCTAGGAGCCAACCTCAGAAAAGGATTTTACCAAGTGGCAAAACCCCTTTAACCAATAAACCCGACAGGATGTGTGTGGGCTCAAGAGAGAGGGGAGGGGGAGATTTGGCGAGTCACCCTCTTGGTTGGTCTCACTCCAGTGGTTGAAAATACGTGTCTTTTACGATGGTCACAAACCTGTTTCCATACTGGGATCTGTAGTTTTCTGCTTTCCATCTAGATTGGAGTTACTTAAGTCCTCTAAAATAATTACTTTCTTCCGATTTGCTTTGTCAACTATTTGCCTTATTGATTGGTTTTCTGTTGCCTACATTACCCTTGAAGAATTATAGCCTACTTATCAGTATTTTATTCTTCTTTCTTCCACCCATATGGACTCTACATATTTATTTTATTTGTGGATATCACATAGGATCAGTTTTAAGTAGCATTTTACATATAAGTAAAGCGTTCTCCTACTTATATACTTACAGTTCTTTCTAAACAAACTAACTTGGCAAATTAACCATCCAGTCATAGCTATCATCCAGCCATGCTCGCTTTTTCGACTGAACAACTTTTTGGAAGTCTAAGTATTGAAAATGGGACAAACTGTGATGGCTTGACTGGCTCAGAACATCACCAAAACTGCAGGCCTTGAAAGGTGTTCCAATAATGGTCCAATAAAGGACAACAGGGAAAGCAAAGACATGGTGATGGGCTCCCAAGGCTCAGTAATGTGCAAGACCAGCAGAGGCTAGCTCGTCTGGTCAGATTCCACACAAGAACTACTGTAGGACAAATGGTTAAAGTTATTGCTGGCTTTGAAAGAACTGGATCATGGAACAATAGAAAACTGGAAGAAACAGATTCTTTTAAATCTTGTGTACCACAAATGAGCTTGCTTTCACTGAGTGGATAAATGGAGTGGGAGTTAAAAAAACAGCAGGATTGGCGGAGTGGCTACATTTAGATTATAGCAATGTTCTTTTCTATTGCAGCTTGTGTTATAACTACTGTCACATTTTAAATACCTTTTTTTCCTTCTGTTGTAATCACCTGCGGTGTACCTAATTGGGGGAGGGGTTAACTGGTGTCAAGGGAAAATATCCCATGCTGTCTACTGAAAGAGTAATGTATAATCTCGTACCGTTGACAAAGTGTAAAACTGGAAGGGAATTTAAAATGTCTATTCACAAATGTCAGAAGTCTAGCAACCAAAATGGGGGAGCTTGAAGTGCTAGTTCTAGAGGAACAGATAAATGTGGTTGATGTTGCAGAGACATGGTTTAACTCCTCGCATGATTGGGCTGTTAACCTTCAAGGTTTTAATCTATTTAGGAAGGACAGGGTAAACCAAAAGGGAGGAGGAGGAGGAGGGTGCCTGTATGTAAGGAGTGATATGAAGGCAAATGTGAAAGAGGCAATAGTGGGTGAAGATGTGAAAACCTTGTGGGTGGAAACACAAAGGGGTGGGAGGTTAACGCAGAAAAATTATTTTTAGCATAATATATAGACCCCCGAACATCACTAAGGAGATAGATGAACAGCTGCATAAACAAATGAAGTGGGCAGCACAGGTGGGTACAGTGGTAATAATGGGCGACTTCAATTACCCCGATATTGACTGGGGTCACAGTTCTGCTTTAACTGCAAAGGAGAGAAAGTTCCTCAATCTGTTACAGGATAATTTTATGGGCCAGTTTCTGAAACTAATGGTTTCTGAAACTCTTGATAACAGCTAACAATGTAATTAATTTTAGTCTAAACTTGGAAAAACAAAAAAAGAGTGGGAGGGCAAAAACATGTAATTTTAAAAAGGCCATTTTCCCCTTATTGAGGGCCGCACTACAGGACACAGACTGGGAGCAGTGATTATCAAATAGTGATGTAGAAGCCAAATGGGAGAGCTTTAAACATACTCTGGGGAAATTTATAGCAAAATGTATTCCTATAGGTAACAAGTATAGGCGATTAAAATTAAATCCAACATGGCTTCAACCTTCTGTTAAAAGGACAATAAATAAAAAAGGGCATCAAAAATATATGTCAGAGGGGTCAGCATTAGCCTTAGAAAATTACAAAGGGCTTAATAAAATTTGTAAACAAAAAAAAAAAAAAAAAGGCAGGTGGCCAAGGACAGCAAAACAAACCCTAAGAAATTCTTTAAACCTATAAATGCCAAAAAGCCAAAGTCCGAGCAAGTAGGACCCTTAAAGTAATGGGGAGCTGGTCACTGGGGATCAGGAGAAGGCAGAGCTGCTTAATAGGTTCTACAGCTCCATATATACGAACAAGGAGAAAGTAGCTGATGTGGGCAGGCCCAGTGTGGATGTAGCTCGTCTCAGTACTAATAGGTGCAGTGCTAGAGCTAATGGGGGCAGTCCCAGTGCAAAGATAGGCAGTGCCAATACTGTTAATAAATCAACTGATATAATAAATTGGCTGAGAGTAGAAATGGCCAAAGCAATTTTAAATAAAAATATGTGAAAAAGGCCCAGGCCCAGTGGTTAACCCCCAAGAGTTCTTAAAGAGTAATCTCTTATTACTGTCCCCCTGTACATGATTTTTTTACAGTTCTCTGGTGATGAATAATCCCAAGAGACTGCGAAAGGGAAAAGTAGCTTCATCTTAAAAAAAAGCTAAAGTTTGCCAAGGTAATTTTGCCAGAAAGTTAAACTTTTTGTGGGAAAAAAGGACTGGTGGCTCTAAATATAAAAAAGTTTTTCCCATCAGAATTACTAAGGGCAAAGCTGTAAGCCCAAACCCTGTTTTATGAAGAGGTGAGTTGAAGTTGGTGGGGGCAGTGGGGAAATTTTGTTTTTTAAATTTGAAAAGGGTTTGACCTGCCCCCTTAAAAGCGTTTTTTGGGGAAAATTAAATCCTTTTGTTTGAAAAAACATGGTAATTGGAAAAAAAGGGGCTATCGGATGCCTTAGGTGTGGGGGTAAATTCTCTTCTCTCGTGGCCCCCGGTTATGAGTGGGGGGCCCCCAGGGCTCAGTAATGGGTTTTTTTATTCATTATTCATTAATGACATAGTGGGGGATAAATAGCCTGGTTTCTATATTTGCAATGCGCCTATATGTATGAATCTATGGAGTGGTTTGTAAAGTCAAGAAACCTGGACACACTGAGTTTTGGGACCCATTTTGGCAATTAAGTTCGATGGGTAAATGTAAAGTTCTGCATTTTGGTACAATAATCTCGGACATAATTTTCCCAAGAGGGAAAAAAAGGGGGGAGAATCGCTTGTTGAGAAAGATCTGGGCGGTCTAGGATCATAGTTAAAAAAAAATAGCATTCAATGTCAATCACTGCCCAAAGGCAAAAAAGTTATTGGCGGATTAAAGGCTGACTCGGGGACAAGGATGAAATTTTAAACGCTTTTAAAAGGGCATTGGTGCGAGCTCATTAAAATAGGCTGTTCAGTTCGGGCCCCATTTTATAAAAAGGATGCAATGGAGCTAGGAGGGTAAAAGACGGCACCAACTTAAAAGGGAAATGGAGATTTTTAATTATGAGGAGAGGTTAAAAAAATTGAACTTAGTCTGAGAAAAGGGTGGGGGAGCCCCTAAATTAATTTATGTAAGTATATAAATGGTCCCTTAAAAAGAGGGGGAAAAAACTATTTATGTAAAGCCCCCTAAAAAAGAAAAGGGATTTTCCCCGGCTGGAGAAAAAAAGGATTAATCCAGGAAAAAAAAAGTTACTATGAAAAACTGTAAATCTGTGGATACCTTCTGGAGTGGTCACAGCACAACAGTTGGGGTTTTTCAGGAAGGCTTAGTAGTCCCTGAACTAAAAATACAAATATGTTGTAAAAATTAAATTGACCCCAGGCAACTCCTGGGATCAAAATGAAATCTTCCTTGAGCAGATTGGTTCTTGCCTTATGGGTTTAAAAGTTTCATCAGAGGGAAACAAGGTTTAAAAAAAAACCCCATCTCCTCTCTTGACCCAAATTTTTTCCCCACCCTTGGTTAAACTTGATGGACATATGTCTTTTTTTTCAGCCATACTATGTAACTATGTAAGTGTGAGTTCCTTACTTAGGTTATGGCAGTAGGGGGCACTATGGGAGAAAAATTAAGCTATCAGAGGCTCAGTTATGCCCCCCACAATATTTAAACTTTGAATCTTACTAGTAATGTGGATTTTACTATGACACTCTCAACCAACCTAAATTTTGGGGCATACCAAGCACACCCCTTGACAACAGTATTCAGCAGAAAATACCACTTGCCCTATGCAAAAATGTTCGGGGGAGGTTTAAGGAATTCAAGGTTTTTTGACCGTCTCCAAACTCCTCGGATTTCTATCCAAATTCTGTGGGTTGGACTGGAAAAACAAGTTTGATTCATGGTAGACTTTGCAACCTAGAAACCTAAAATGATCTGCTGCAAACCATTTGGTTCAGATACAGCAGTACACTTTCAGAGTTCTTGTAAAACCTATAATGCAATGGGTCAGAGCCATTTTGCAGAGGTTTGGGGTTTTCACATGTTATAGAAGGTTTATTAAAATGGCTATCAGTCATGTGCCATGTTTGTTAGCTACTTTCTATACCAACTTCATTGTAAATCAAGGTTCTCTATTAGTCAAAACATTTGATAAAAAGCTTAAATTTTGATAGACTTACTTCTAGCTTCTGGAAAAATAGAGGCATTATGTCCCAAAACAGTTTTATACTCTTGAAAGAGCTTAACCTCTTAAAGCATTGTGACATACCTCTACATCATTGACTGCTTCACATTAAGGTACAATGACACAGATGCATTTTAATGATAACATGGGTAACAGTCTGACAGCCAGCCAGTCTTGGACGTTTAAACCCTTGATGCCAAGGTCAATCGCAACTACGACATCTAAAAGGGAAGAAGAGGAAAAGGGGTCCCATTTAAAGTGGTGCCAATTGGGTTATTAACTAAAGTGATCCCAACTCGTGTGTGATGATTCCAAAAAGCGTTTTAAGAAAAACACTCTTTATTAAGGTTGAAAAAAAAAAGATTAAAAAACCCCCAAAAAGTGACAGTTTAGCGTTTAGCCGTTCCCGGGCCCTTTTTGTAACATACTCCCAACACCCCACATTTCAATATATAGTAACTCCACCTCTAATGATATCAAAACACCTGAGAATTAACCCTATGCCTCCCTGATGAAAAAGAAAAAATGCATATTACCATAAATATGGCATCTGCAAAACATACACGTGATAAAAAATTTACAATGCATGATAAATATAAATCGGTAAAAAAATATCAAGTCAGATCTATAATTTAGACCATGTGGGAATCTGGCTCTTGCTGCGGCGTGCGTGCCCACACATAAGATAGCAGGTAATTTACATCAATTATTATGTAATTAGTCTTGATCTTATATATATTATGCTTTTAGATGTCTTCAGTAGTGCTATGACTAAGCCCGAAACGCGTCAGCATTATCTAGCTCCACTTGTAGGGGACCACCGCTACCCCTTTCCCTCATCTAGCAGCTTTTAACTTTGTAATTTGTGTTTGAATTTTTCAAAAATTTTTGGATGTTTTTTTTTTGGAAATGGGGGCTGGAAAATTCACCCCCGTTTTCCTTGGCTTCACTTACGCTGTAAGGCTTCGCGAGGCCATGCACCCCCACCCAGGAGGTGTGGCTAATCCCTATCTGCGGGGAATCGGTTCCATTGTCAGGATCCAGTACGCCTCCCTGTTAATAAGGGTCTTTCACCAGTCTCCCCCTCGTTTGGGTTTATCTACCCTTTCGATAGCCATTACCTTAAAATGATCCAAATTGCCTTGGTATAGATCCCGAAAATGCTTAGATACTCCTGAAACGCTTCGTGGACTAACCTGTTTTATGTCATACAAATTTATCTAACCCTAGTGCGAGACCTCTATGGGGGGGAAAACCAAAGTATTGCAAAGGGCAAATTCCAAAAACTAAAAAATTTTTAATTGGTGCCGATGGCTTACCATAAAACCCAAAGGGGCTGAAAAAAAGGGCCCCACATTTTGTTTATTTTATGCCTATTACTGGGCCAGAGGAATGTCCTAATAGTTAGCTTGTCAGACTATTACGGACAGGCAATAATGCGTTGGAACACTAGTGTAAGTATTTCAAAACCTATAAAACCAATCGAATGATGGCTGGTCCAAGTTCCCTATTATCAAAGTAAACTAAAGTTCTGTAAAAAAATAAATCAATAAAATTATTCTAACCCAAAAAAGAACACACTTTTTTCAAGAAAGTAAAAGTAAAAAATACTTACAAGACAGCTTCAATCTGGCAACTCTTTTTGAAAACCTTAGTTATTGATTCTTATGATGGGACAGCACTAGAGAAATACAATTAAGGGTCTTTTCCATAAACCATAACAAGGTTTTTATTGTGCAAAAATACAAATATAAATTAAAAATATACTTATTTTGTATTGCTGCATTCATATGGATCCAATAAACCAAGTTAGTTTTACCGCCCGATATACATGAAAAGGAAAAATTTATATTTCTCTAATTTATGTTATACCTGACTGCTCACACACACAAAAAAAAACTATTTACATATACCTCAAAACTGTGCCATTAAAGAAAATACAACTCATTCTGCATAACACAGCCATCATACATCCCCCAAACATATAATTCTGACACTCTGAAAATCACAGTGGAAAAAAGAAAAGAAAAAAGGCCCAGTTTTAAAGCCTCAAAATGGGCCCTTTAAAAGGGGTTTTTAAAAAAGACTCCAAAATTAAATTTTTTGTTAACCCAACATCGGTAACAAAGTATATTTCTATGTAAAACTTTTGGGGGACCCCCTTTTGGGGGTCAAACCCCTTTCTTTTACCCAAAAAACAATTAGGGGGTTTGGGTATATCCCGCAGGTAAGAGAAAAAAAACCCATTCTGAAATTTTTCAGTGCTTAAGGCAAGTTGGGGAAAAAATTTTACACACAAAGCCCCCCGATTCCCTAATTGGCCTTCTTTTGTCGGGCAGTTTTTTTGGGTTTTAAAAGGGAGCCCTCGGGTCGGGTGGTTTTTCTACCCTGTGAGGGGGAAGGGGGAAACTGGGTTAAAAAAATTTGGTTTCCATAATCCTCAAACCCCTTTAGCTTTTGATACGGCTATAGACAGTAAAACAAGTCCCCTTTTCTCTATTCCCCTTAAAGGGGAAACAATTAAAAAAAATTAAACTTCTTTTTTTGTTTGGAAGTTGGGATGAAAAAAATTAGGGGATGGGTTCCCTGCACCAAAGGGCCCGGGGTTTTCCCCTTCTTTTTTCCTCTCTTCAAAAGGTATTTTATGCTTGGGCTTCTACCCCCAAAAACCGAAGGCATTTTTTATATAAGCCCCTTTTTTTGTATTTTGGGATTTTTGGGCTTTGGAAATTTCTACTCTCAACAATCGAACCCCCTTTTTTATAAATCCCCTGTTTTGTATTTTCGGTTTAATGTTTTGTGTAGATTTTACCCCCGCTTTGTGCTCCATAATTACCCGTGTTTATTTAAATGAGCACCAGATATGCCCCCTTTAAGCTTTGCTTTGTGGGGGACCATTTTTAGCTCCCCCAATTTTAAAGGGCACCCCGGGTTAATTTATGGTAGCAAGAGAAAATCTACATTCCCCAGTATAAATTTAGGGCAGCTTAGGGTCCCTTTAACCCTTTGGTTTTTCGGGGGCATCTTTTTCATGCATATTTGGAAAATTTAAATATTTGAAGGAAAACCCTTTAAAATCAGAAATAGGACAGAATTGGGTTTAAGGGGGCTTGAAGGTTTTCCCTTTTTATTTTAAGTAACTGGGTTTTTTATAACAATTTTACCTTAATTTTCCCCTTTGGGTTTACTACTGTATCACCTTTTTTGCCATCTGCCCCCTTTCCCGACAACCCCGTCGTCCCCCTCCCTGAAAATGCTATCCACATCACCACCTCTCTCCTCCCCTATTTAAAATATTCCCTCCAAAACACTGTTTTCCCTTTTTTTAAAAACCCCCAAACCCAGCCCTCCCCAATGTTTCCAAAACCCCCCCTTAAAACCCCTGCGTCAAATTTTCTTTCCTGGGGTTTTGTGCGGGGAACCCCTCTCCGAACCCCGGCCCCCCCTCCTTTTCTGGGTCACCCCTCCCCCTCCCCCCTAGAAACCCCGGGAAAAATTGGGGTTGTATTTTGCTGTAACTTTTTTCTGCCCCTTTTACATGTGCTCTGTTGGAAAAAGCCCGATCTGTTGGTAAACAAACTCATGGGTGTTCATGACCTGTTCCTCTCTAACTCCCTAATTTTCCTCGCTCTCACTGAAACCCTGGCTCCAGCAATCAGACCCCCCCTCCCCCTTTCTGCCCTCACCTTTGGCGGGGGCCCCAAAATTTACCCCCATCCCAAACCCGAAAAACGGCCCGGGTTTGGGGAGAATGGGGAAAACTCCTTTCTCCAAAACCCGCACTTACCAGGTCATTCCTCCCCGGCCCCCCCCCTACTTTCCCCCCTTTGGGCTCCACACCCTCAGACTCTTTCGGGGCCTTTTCCCCCAGAATGCCATTGTGTAAGAAACCCCCCCCCTTTACCCCCCATTTCTGGGTTTATTTTGGCCCTGGCTCCCTCACTTACCCTTCCCCCTGAAAAAACCCACCCCTCATTCCCCTTTTACAACCCCAATGGGCCCTTCTGCCTCTCAGTTTCCCTTTTACTTTAAAAATCATCCTTTGGCCTCTTGGGAAAATTTAAAAGATTCTCCCAAAAACCCCCCCCAAAGGGTGGATACGATCTTGATTGGTTTTCTGCAGTTTACTCAATTTCTAAACCCCACTAAAAAAATCCGTTTTCTCTCTTGATAAAAACCTTATCTCCTTCACTTTTCCCCCAATTCTCGGCCTTTTCCCTGGGGGACACCTGCCCATCCCCAAACCCCGAAACTTTTCTCCAGGAAAAACCCCAAAGGGAAATCAGACACATACAGTCCCCACTGGGCCCCCCCAAACTCCCCTCTCCCTTTTCCCGCCCCGGGCCCGTCAAAGCAGTACAATGAAACTCTCTCAACCACCCCGGCTTTTTGGCAAACCACTCAGACACCGCCCAACCCGGGGTCAGTCGCCCAGCCAGGCACACGGGGATCATACTCGCTTTCTGGGAGCGGCTGTTTTCCCGGTGTGCTGAGGACTGGGGAGAAAATCAAAGTTTCCGCTTTTTTTAAACCAATTTCAAATTTCATGCTCAGCCCCCTTTCCACACTGCCCTTTTTCCTGCCCCCAAACAAAAATATTTCCCCCTCCCTCTTTTCCCAAATAACCCCCAACCAAAACAAGCCCGGGCCCCGTTTGCATTTTTTTTCCACTCCCTTTCCCCAGCCCCAAAATCTCAGGCCCCCGTCACTGAACCCCTTTTGCTGAAGACCTGGCCACTCACTTCAAAGACAAATAGAAAATTTTCCCGGGAAAACATCTCATTTTCAATCCTCAAGAAACCCCATCCCCTTCCCCCCCAGGGAAATCTTTAGGGCTGGGTCTCAGGCCCCTTGACCCAACGACAGAAGAAATTTTCCCGGTTCTATTTGTCTGTTCGCCCTAAAACCTGCCTTTTTCTGGGCCCCATTCCCTTTCCCCCCTTGTCCCGGTCTCCCTCTCCAGTTTTCAAACTCTAACCCTTTCCGCAATCTTTAACCTCCCCTTTACTGGGATCCCTTTTTATCCCTTTTAAACATTCCAAAAATAACCCCCTTTTCTTAAAAAGCCCTCTCTGGACCCATCCCGGTTTCGGCTTAATACCCAACCAGGAATCCTAAAAAGCCCCTTTTTCTCCTTAAAATTCCCCGGAAAGCATTGGGTTTCTCCCGTTTAATCCACTATCTCTCTACTAACTCTCTTCTCGTTTCCCCTTACAAAACCCGGGTTTCCCCCGGGGGGCCCCTTTCACTTAACAGAAAATGCCTAGTTAAAGTCTTAATGATTCCTCACTGTCAAATCACAGGGCAAAAATCCTTTTTGCTGCTTTTCCGGGGTCTCTCTGAAACGTTTTGAATGTGGGGTCAGCACCTTCACCCTGGGGTCAGAAACCCTTTGGGCCTTTCCCGGACACTGCTTCCCCTTGGTTCTCTTCCCAAAACCCCTTTACCGCTTTCCCTTTAGTGTCTCATTTGGGAGGGTTTTACCTTTCCCCTTTCCCCTTTCCTTTTTGCTGTCGGGGGTTTCCCCAAGGGGTCCTTTTTTGGTCCCCCCCCCCCCCCCCTTTCCCCCCCCCTCCTTTTTCCACACCCCCAAATTTGGGCCCAAACCCTTTAGCAATTTTGGCTTCCCGTACCGTCCTCTTGGGTAATGCACCCCCAAAAAATACACCTCCCCCCGAACATTTTTCCTGACCCCCGCTTCAAAAAAAACCAAATGACGGGCTGTCCGCTGTCTCTGAATTTTCCTTTTTTCCCCCCGAAAAACTAAACCTCACCTTTTAAAAACCCCTATTTTTGTCTTTGCAACCCTCTTCTAACCAAACCCCACCCTGCTATTCTGTCTCAGTGTGTGGGGACCCCCATAAAAACCTAGGGGAACAGGGCCCCCTGTTTGGGGTAAATTTTTTTGATTCTTAAATTTCTTTCCCCCTCTTTTTCCAAACCCCCCCCGGGTCCTGTCATCTGCACCTCAAGAACATCTCCAAAAGCCGTTTCTTTTTTCACTGTGGGAAACAGTCAAAACCCCCAATTTTTGCTTCTTATTAACCCCCTGTCTTGAAATACTGCAACTCCCCGCCTTATCGGGGCTCCCTCTCTGCAAACTCGCCCCTTTTCCCAAACTGTCCTTTAATGCAAAGCCAGGCTTGTCTTTCTTTCCAAACCCGCTATACAAATTTCCTCTACCCTGTGTCCCGTCAATGCACTGGGTACCATTCAGTACAGAAAAACAACCCAAATCATCACTTTACCCCTAAAGCTCCCCCACAGTGTTGGGGTCCTCCCACATCTCCTCCCCCCATTTCTGTCAAACCCCCCCTACCCCTGCTCTCCGCTCTGTGATGATTGATTACTTTTCCCCCAATCATCCGAAAACCCCCCATTTCCCTCCCCCCAAGATTTCACACGTCGGCGCCATTTTTCCGGAAAATGCTACCACGGGCGATCAGGGACATTCACAAATCTCATAGTTTTAAGAGGGGGCCCTGAGAAAAAAATTTTTCTCAGCCTTTGGGCCCCCCAAGATCCCTAACTGCCCATCCACACATTTGTCACTCCCTACACAGGGCACTTTACAGGCACTTATCCCGTATATAAAAATTACTGTCAGGGTGGGGAGGGGTTTACCCAAATTTTTTTTTTAAACCACCTCCTATTTAATTTAACATTGGGTGGACCATTGTAAACTGGCACTTCTTAACCCTTTGTTCAACCCCTACACCAAATTTTAGATTGTAAGCTGTCGCGGAGGGTTTCTATACCTTGTCTCATTTGTAAGTTTTTTAAAGTGTAATGTCTGGGATGTTAACCCCCAAAATTTTAAATTTGCTGCGGAATTTGTTGGGGGGCAAAAAAAATAAAAAAATTTTTATTTTTTATTTTAGGGGAACAGGAATGCTCGCTCCTTTCTGGAGGGGTAAGGGGGTCAAATGTCCCACAAATCCAAATTCTGTGTTACGATAAAGAGGGGATTTTTAAAATTGGGGGCCCGATGGGGGGGGGTATCCAACCAAAACCCTTTAAAAAAAGGATCCTACAGAGAAAAACTACAATTTGATAGACCCTCCATCAAGTCCAATATTAGTGACTTTTTTTTTTTGTTTTTTTAGGGCTTCACTCGAGAAAGCACTTCTCTCAACAGCACGTTCACACAAAGCAGGTGGAAACAAAAATCACACAACTTAAATGGAGAACAAGTGATTATCCAAAGATGGCCTTTTATGAAGCCAACTCCTTGATCTTTTTAGTAGGGAAGAACAAGTTGGTGGCTTTCTCCTATCTAGCACTACTATGTGGACTCTCTGATATATGTGGGTATTATTCATACCTTTCATTGTTGCTACTTATGTTCCCGTTTTAGTTTCTGGTCGTGGGGCCATCTTATTTTGCAATTGGCTCCACTGAATTCTGGTTATGCCCGTGAAACTGAGAATTGGCAACAAATATGGATGTTAAAAGACGCAGTAAAACTGTAAAAAGGATAACCCTTTAATTGTAACTCTGAAACATAGCTTGTGTGCGCTCCAGTATGAAATCAAGATATACAAGATTACAGTAAGGATCCAATGTACTAAAACTAGGAGCCCCATCACACCCCTATACAACACAGAGCCATAATATGGCTGCGTGGATAAGAACTCAAGACAAAGCAACTTACTGCTAGAGAAACCATTGATTTAAATATCTCGTAGTTTTTACAGATACTCTAACAAGTCTGGATCTACTGCTTCCATTAAGTGCTGGCTTCCTGATAACAGAACCATGCACCACACAATTCTATGACCAAGCTCAGAAAAGGTTGCCCAGGATTAGAAAAAACACAAAAAAAATAGCTTTCTTCACAAAACAGAGTAACACCTACCTATGGGTTGTCTGTAGTATTGCTGCTTTTTGCCACTAAAGGGGTTGTCTAGTTTATTTTTTAATGTTCTTTTTACTCCTCTCCACTCATCTCTAATACAGTGTTTCCATCCTCCTACTCCTCTGCTGGTTGTTTATCTCCTGGCTGTAGCTGAATAGGACATTCCCAGCTGCAGTGGTTACATGCCATTGTCTAACAATTAGAACCTTCACTCCCAAACTGACTTTGGGCAATGACACGTGACCACTGCAGCAGCAACGCCCCATTCGGCTGGAGCCTGGAAGTAATCAGAAGACCAGGAGAGAGGGACGATATTGGCAGTGCTGAATCCAAAGCGAGAGGAGAGGCGAGTCGTAGGGTATATCTGTAGTCAACCAATCAAACACAGCTAAATGAACTACATATATTCATATCTATCTATAGCTCAATACCCTTCCTCCCATTTCCCTGCAGAAATGTCAGCTAAGCTTGCTTTGAGAGGCAATGAGGGTGTTCGACATACAACATGGATCTGTCATGTCACTAAAGGAGAGAGACATAGGTGTATTATATATATCTATCCACATATATATATATATATATATATAATATGTAGAACAAGGCAGCACTCAAAAAGACAAAATCTTAAAAAGATGGGTGCCAGCGACTATATCACCATAGTCAAAAAGTCCCACACAATATCCTCAGAAAAATCGCAGCACTCCAAGGTTGAAAAAATGAACTCAACTTTATTCCAACATGTCCTCCCTCTCTCCTGGGCTTCTGTTCACTTCTAGGCTCCAGCCGAACAGGGCATTGCTGTTGCAGTGGTCACTATATTTTATACATATAGGGACAATCCCTATAAATATGAGGTTAGCTGCAATTCCACACACGACCAGTGAAAACATGTAGCACTATTTCTTTGTCCAAAAAAGCAGGTGCTTTCTTCCAGTCTCCAACTATACCATAAAACAAAAAAGTACAGCCAAAAGAACCCAACAGTAGTAACAAAGAAAAAAGCTCATTTTGGGATTTTTATGCCCACTTACGGACCTTTCCTAGGCCGCATCATCTTTTGGTTAGTTATGATGACTAGATGTACTATACTGGACTAGATGTTACCTGGAGTAGCCCATTTAATATTCATTGTACTCTACGTCTAGGGTTTAATCCATGTCCGCTAAAATTCTGTCATAAGCTTAAAGTGATGAAGCCCCTTGCACCTTTAAAAGCATATTAACAACCTTGGCCTTGAGCTGTAAAGTGTCTGGTCATATCTCCAGACGCCTGATGCAGTAAATATTTCTCATCCCGCTGATTGTGATTTTTATGGCCCATTACAGCACCCCAGAAATCCTGCTGCTATCTAGAAAGACTTATCGAAAACCAAGGAATTCTATACTACCGATTTCAGAAGGAGAAAAGAAATTAATAAATCTAGCTAGCAACTTAGTCTCTCCAGGGATCGCAGAACGTCTGGCCGCAGTAAATAAAACTCTGCATCAGCTGAATCTGGGACTTTTTTCCTTCCACTAGGAAAAAACTATTGTAGAGGCAGATGTTCTGATCTTCTTATAGTAATTAATGCGAGGGGAATAAAGCCGTTATCCAGAACACAGAGCAAAATGATGGCTTAATACGGACACTTGGGAAGTGGAGAGAAAACGATCAAGTTTTAAGTGTGAAAGAAGTGACCTGATGTGAGAAATGGGGGTGGTGGGCTCATTCTTAACCCCTTCACCAGATGACCGTGGACAATTTTATTGTTCCATGAAACAGGCAGTTAACCTCTTCTACCTACAGGCTGTATACTGACCATTTAATGATTCACCTAGGGAGGCTGTACACGCAGGACAACCTGGGAGAAGATTGGCAGATTAATCTGAGCATTAAAAGGTAATATATGGCCCTGAATTTCTATCAGCGGCAGCTGCGTGATTCCTCATTCTGATGGAGCAGCTGCTGACAGGCCTGGATAATAAGGAGGTTTTTTTTAAAGCACAGGATATCAGGTAAATTTATTTCATTCAGCTGCTGCATATCTGAATAGTTATGATTTCCACAGATATCAGCATTCATAATAAGATTGAGAGGCCACACATTTTTCCTCTCTCCTGTTAATGATTCCAGTCAGGTTTTCAACCTTGAAGAAAATTTGTATTACCTAAATTGACATTTTTCTGTCTAAATACTGGCACAAGCAAGTAAAAGTCTCTCCTGCTACTCTAGAACAGCGCCAAAGCAAAGAGAGTGATGACAAAGGCGACAACGGCGTTCATTGCAAATCAGATGCAAAATCAAGGTAATACATGGAACTTTTGCTACTCCGTAAATCACTGGGCACCAATATCTAGTGGAAAAGGAGTCCGCTCTTTATACATATTACAGATTTAACATACTTCTAGCCATTAAGTATCTGAAAAAACGCTATGCTATTTCAATCACAAAGACCTAAAGGAATGAAGATATTTACTATATATCGATATTGTCCCTTCCATTTCCCTCCAGAAATGTCAGCTAAGCTTGCTTTGAGAGGCAATGAGGGTGTTCAACATACAACACGGATCTGTCAAAGCAATAAAGGCCCTATATCTACAAATCTGTTTTCTGCATGCTCCCAAGAGGCTTACTAGGGCACCTATAGAGGGTTTTCTGACAGATTTGTATGAATCCGTTAAACAATTGTGGTATTTCACAAAAGGCATCCCTTTAGCCAAAGGATGTGTCCCAATGATCAGCCGCAATCTTTCAAGGAACCCAAAGAGCAGGGGTTTAATTGCCCATTATAGGAAAAGATAGATTTATCAAATGTGTTGGTACAATGGTGCTCTGTCATCTCACTAATGCACAGAGGCTTTGAACTAGGAACGCCTTTCTTATTTATACACCTTACTGGGGTAAAAACAAGTTTCCTAAATCGGACAGTCCTTTTGAAAATAAAAATGGTGAAAGGCGACTTTTCTGTACATTTTAACCCTTATAATGGCAGAAAAACTACAACATGAGAAACGGTTAAAAAAATAATGTTCTATTGAACAAAAAGTAAATTAGTATTAACCAGTATCGCAGTTAAACCTGCACTGCACAATTATGCCTAGTGACACTGAAGAAAATGTCATTATGGGGAACCTGTCACATTGAACATGCTATCTGATCTGCCAGCAGCATGTTATAGAGCAGGGGGACCTCAGAAGATTAAATCCATGGTTTGTGGAGAAATATTTAGTAAAACTTTATTTGAAGGGACACTGCCATAAGAAAGGAGTATTTCTGTTAAAATCAATATTCCTAGAAAACCATTTTGTTTTAAAATGTTTGGCAATTTTTTCCCCCTTTTTCAGTGGTCCTATGCAATTAAAATTACATATAAAAACATCCATTGCTAGCTTTCAGAGAAAACTTTATATAGCAGGGCAGACAATTCCTGCTTTCCTTCAGCTGCTATTTATCTATAAAAGACTCATTACAAATAGTAGGTAATGACAATGATTGCTCTATTGTTCGTTCACTGGGATAGAGAAGATTATATTAGGCCACAAGAAATACATGAAAGGCGAATCGGGTAACCTTTGTGTGCACTGGAGAGGGGAGGGGTTTCTTCACACTAACCAGGTTATTGTTAACATTTACACCTCTCAGGCCATAGCTAGCCAAAAAAAGAAGGACCATCCAGAAAACCTCTCACTGCTGTGCTATCAGAGCTCACAGAAAGGAAATCAGGGAGAGTAAAGTACCTAGGAGAACTTTAAAAGCTAGATTTTAAGAAAACCACCCAAATAAAAAAAATCCATATAATAGTTGCATATTGCTGGTCAATATGTGAAAAAAAATGTAATAGTAGTGCCCCTTTAAATGTCTGTTAATTCCTGGTTAAGGAGCCCACTGGGCAGTCTTATTCGTGCTGGTGTGCACACTCCTGCAAGGAAGGATGCCAAATACTGGTAACACCGCCCACTGGACTGCTTAATCCAGAATAAGCAGGAATGTGGGTGAATAAATAAAATTACAAACTCTGTTGAATCCCTCCCTATAAAATGGTTTATCAAGCTGCTCAGCTGCTCTTGCTGTATAAAATGCGGTCTGCAGATCAGATTGCATGTTGAAGCTACCTTTAAAGGGATTGTATCATTACATTGAATGGTCTTCAGAATAAGGGGACAGTGAAAATAAGCAACTTTGCAATTGGATGTCATTTGCAAAACTGTCTTGTTTTCACTGTCTCCCTTATCTTTGTTTTGTGTAAACACTGTTCCCCAGTGCCCGTCAGATTCCACCTCCTTTAATTTTTTTGGCTGCCTGCTCTACTAATTTACATTCTGTTCGGCCCCCAGTCGTATTCACGGGAGCGAGCATTCCTGCCTCTCTCACTCAGAATAAGGGGCCGGCAACATTTCACTCTGCACAGCCAGCAGCTCCACAGTAACACTGCAGCTGCTTCTACAATCAGAAAACAGCAGAATTGCCTGATGCTGCTGCGTGTAAACATAGAAAGGAGATAGATCTGTGCTGCTCTGGATGAGTTCATAAAAAGACTGGGGTTCAACTGTAAACAAACCTCACTGTGGAGAAGAGATCAGTGCTCTGAGTTCATAGAAGACTGTCTAGACTGAATGCAGGCCTGTTGTATGTATAACAGCTCTTACAAAATAAGACTGCATAGGGAGAGGAACGACACAGTGACATGTGGACTCAGACAGACTCGGGAGCGAGCATGAACAGTGAAGGAGGGGGAATGATGTCATCCCCTTCAGTTAACAATCACCCAGCTGGGAGGGGATGAAACGCCCCTGGATTTGAGGAACTGAGAAAATGAAGCTACAAATAAACAGCCGAACTGATTAAGCGATACATCCCCTTTAATGCTTGGGAGATGCAGATGTGGGGATTTAGGTCATGTAACCTGCGCTGTGAAGTATAATCGCTGCCCAGTCCCTAACATCTCATCACAACACATTTTTAATCTATCAACATAATGTCCAGACAAAAGAATTGTAGCTCTGCAATACCCTGAATTTTATGCTTGCACACTACTCACTAGAAAAATGTTTATCATGCCCTATGGTAATGTGACAGCAAGTGAAAACACAGTACTTGTAAAATCCAAGTTTGTCAATGTATGCAACAGCAAAACCCATAAATGATTCTGTAAGATGTAATGTCTGACTGTTCAGTACAACCAGCTCTAGAAAGCATAATTATGCCTGAAAAGCCAAAGAAATCAATGTATAATTTTGAGCAAAATATAAAGAGGTTACAAAGCTATGGAAACCCATGCAGTCACATGGGTTTCCATAGCTGCTTTAGGCGCTGTAAGAGCAGGCTGACTTTCCAGCTTTGTGCTGCCACCAAAGAAAACTTGTCATTCTTTACTACTTTACTTACAGGGGATTTTTTTGTATAATATTGGGGTCTACGACCGATATCCTACGATTTTAAATACAGTGATGTTGGTGGACTCTCTCCAGTATTTGAAAGCAAAGCAGGGAGTGAAATAATGCAAAACTCTTGAAATGGATTTCACTGACCCACAGCCAGCTTCAGACTCGCTCTTCAAGATAAGGCTGTGGACAGGTCGATAGCAGTGATTGGCATATCACGCGCTATTAATCTTAGGCACAAGGCTAAAAGCTTTTTTAAATTAAAATTTGTCATTCAATAAAATTAAACAAGCTCCTGTGCTACAGAGAAGACACATTAAGTAGGGACTCGCCATCGTCAGACAACGGCAGCATGATGCAATCACCGAGAGAGAGCAGGAAGAAGTGGTCTGTAACCAAAAAACTTGTTTTTAAACTTAAAGATAAATTTCCATCTGCCCAAAAAAAAAAAAAAAAAAAAATCAAAAAAAAAAAAAAAAAACACAATGTATTTAGTTATATTTTTCATTTATCTTTGCCTACATGTTAAAAGTCTCTTGTGGGAAAAAAAAACCCTTTAAAGGTAATATTTAGGGAGCGGAGACAGTGGACATTGAAGAGTCTACTTTCTTAAAAAAGCAAATTTTTTCTTAGATTCCAAATGTTTTAGTTATAAACTTTAATAAAACCTATTTGATCAATCTGCAAAAAAAACACCAGGAAGGGACCAAGTGCCATTACTCTGTAGAAAGCATATCCACAACTCTTTGAACTATGAAATATTATCAGCGTTTTCACTTTTGGGTGCAGAATTATGTAAATTCAGGCACAAGAACATAAGTGAGGATGAGCACCAAAGATCAGACTCACAGTAAACATTTTAAATCGCCCCAAATGAGTCCAAGACTGCAACGGTGTCATCACACTGAACAACTCGGTAACGTAAAACCTTCACACTGAAATAAGAACTATTGTAACAAAGTTGTAATTTCACAACCAAGCCGAGAGGGTTGATGACAAGCCAGACATCCTATGGACAGGAGTGGCGCTGTTTCCCATGGGAAAAAAATGGAGCCTTTGCTCTAACTTAGAATAATCTTTAACCTCTATAACTGCTGGTTATAAAAAAAAAAAAAAAAAAAAAAAATGATCCCCCCTTTTTCCCTCAAGAAACAACTTTTTGATATTTTCCATCGATATTGCCACATCAGCATTTGCATTTTGCGAACCAATTTCCATCTGTAACTATCATTTATTGTACCACAACATATAAACCCATATGTCTGTGGGGTGGAAAAAACAAACAATTCTGCCATTGTTTTATACATGGTTATGGCTCTCCCCACGCAATATGGATGACGTTATATTTATTCTGTGTGTCAGTCAACTTGTAGCAATACTGCTATATTTCTGTATGATTAATTTGAAAAAAGTACTTGAACTTTTAATATTTATGAATTTTTTTTTTTAAATTTCCTTTGCTAAATCAACATGTAAAGTCCCATAATAGATGCAGTTACTGGTAAACATATATATATATATATCTATATATATATTTATATATATAGATATATAATATATATATATATATTATATATATATATATATATATATATATATATATATATACACACACACCAATGTATATTAGAGAACAACCGTATTCGGCATTATGTCCTTCACCCCTTATATCCAATCCCTTGCCCGCTCCTGTCATCTGCACCTCAAGAACATCTCCAGAATCCGTCCATTTCTCACTGTGGAAACAGCTCAAACCCTCATTGTTGCTCTTATTCACTCTCGTCTTGACTACTGCAACTCCTTGCTTATCGGTCTCCCTCTCTGCAAACTCTCCCCTCTGCAATCTGTTCTGAATGCAGCAGCCAGGCTTGTCTTTCTCTCCACCGCTATACTGATGCCTCTAACCCTGTGTTCAGTCACTGCACTGGATGCCCATGCAGTACAGAAAACAACATAAACACCACTCTCACCCATAAAGCTTCCACAGTGTTGCTCCTGCCCTACATCTCCTCCCTCATCTCTGTCTACCACCCTACCCGTGCTCTCCGCTCTGCTGATGATATCAACTACATTCCTCAATCATCCGAACCTCCCATGCCGTCTCCAAGATTTCACACGTGCAGCACCGGTCCTATGGAATATGCTACCGCGGGCGATCAGGCACATTCACAACCCTCACAGTTTTAAGAGGGCCCTGAGAAAACATCTTCTCAGCCTGGCCTACCAAGATCCCTACCTGCTACCACACCTGACACTCCCTCCACTAGGGCACTCACAGGCACTTATCTGTATATAGATGTACTGTCAGGGTGGCTGGGTCACCCAATTTCTATGTAAACCACCTCTTATTTATGTAACATGGCTGGACCATAGTAAACTGAGCACTTCTTAACCCTATGTCTCACCCATACACCATAATAGATTGTAAGCTCTCGCGAGCAGGGTCCTCATACCTCGTGTCTCATTTGTAAGTTCTTTTAATGTGTAATGTCTGTATGTACACCCTCTAATTTGTAAAGTGCTGCGGAATATGTTGGCGCTATAGAAATAAAGATTATTATTATTATTATTATTATTATGCGATTTCAATTCTGTATTTATGACAGATCCACTCCCCCCCCTCCCCCCTTCTTGCATTGTCAATGTAAGGCTGCTTTCACAATAGAGTTTGTGTGCTAAATAGTTTAGGGAGTTTTTCTGCCTTTTTAAAGGAGGGAACTGCCCACTTCCTTAACAAAAGACAAAAAATATATTACTACTAACACGATGGTCCTTGGGCAAAATAAGAAAGAGCTCTTAAAGGGGATATTGTGAGAGTTAAATATTGATAATACTATTGTTAATGTAGACCATAAATATTGGGCTGTCTGACTACACAAACTCTGCTGATCAACTGAGAAATAACCACGACTATTCAGGACATAGCAGCCTGTATGGACAGCTGTACCAAATACTGCAGCTCAGTCCCATTCAAGTAAATAGGACTGAGCTCCTGAACCAAGCACATCCACACATGCCATAAGTATTTGCCACACTGACTGGAATGGTCCGAGGGATAGGTCAGTGTGACTCCTGGAAAAGCATGTCTTAAAAGGTCAGCATTGGTATTTGTTACTCTAGAACAGAATATGGGTTCCAGCCGAAAAAACATAATTCCAAAGTAAAAATATTCAAACAGCACTTCCTTCAATGTTATATTTTTTATGACAATTTCTCTATAGACAATTCATCATGGAAAACAGACTCCATTCACATAGTACAACATTATAAAGATATATACATATACACAGTATCTCACAAGAGTGAGTACACGGCTCACATTTTTGCAAATATTGTGTTATATCTGAAGATATGACACTTTTACTACTTTGTATCAGTGTACAGCTTGTATAACAGTGTAAATTTGTTGTGCCAATGTCTAAATCGCTGGCAACAAGAGTATACCCTTCAGTGAAAATGGACAAATTGTGCCCAAATTGTTTATTTTGTGTGGCCACCATGATTTTCCAGATTTTTCCATGCCTTAACTCTCCTGGGCATGGAGTCCATTAGAGCTTCACAGAAATCCTTTTCCACTCCTACATGACATCACAGAGCTGGTGGATGTTAAAGACCTTGCGTTTCTCCATTTTCCATTTGAGGATGCTCCATAGATGCTCAATAAGAGTTAGGCCTGAAGACAAGCTTGGCCAGTCCAGCACCTTTACCGTCATTTTCTTTGGCAAGGCAGTGGCTGTCTTGGAGGTCTGTTTGGGGTCGTTATGTTGGAATATCGCCCTGAAAGCCCAATTTCTGAAGAGAGGATATCTTGCTCTACTTTAGTATGTCACAGAACATGTTGGCATTCATTGTTCCCTCAATGAACCGTAGCTCCCCACAGTTGGCAGCACCCATGCAGCCCCAAAACATGACACTTCCAAAATCATGCTTGACTGGAGGCAAGACACTTGTCTTTGCACTCCTCACCTGGTTGCCGCCATGCTTGACACTATCTGAACCAAATACATTTATCTTGGTCTCCTCAAATCACAGGACATGGTTCCAGTAATCCATGTCGTCAGTCTGCCTGACTTCAACAAACTGTTGTGGGCTTTCTTGTACAACATATTTAGAACAGGCTTTCATCTGAGATGACAGTCATGCATACCAATTTTATGCAGTGTGCGGCATATGGTCTGAGCACTGACAGGGTGTCCCCCCCACCCCTATAACCTCTACAGCAATGCAGGCAGCACTCATACGTCCATTTTGAAAAGACATGTGCACTCAACTTTTTTGGTTGACCATGGCGAGGCCTGTTCTGAATGGAACCTGACTTGTTAAACCGCTGTATGGTCTCGGACACTGTGCTGCAGCTCAGTTTTAGGGTGCTGGCAACCGTTTTATAACCTAGGCAATACTAATGCAGAGCAACATTTTTTTTCAGATCCACAGTTCTTTGCCATAAGGTACCATGTTGAATGACCAGTGACCATGAGAGAGCGATAACACCAAAAGGTAACACACCGGAACCTAAGACCTTGCAACACCTAAGACCTTGCAACACAAAGTCACCATGGAAAGAAAACAGCAAATTGTGCCCAATTTGTCCTTTTTCACTTAGGAGTGTACTCACTTTAGTTGCCAGCGGTTTAGACATTGATGACCGTGTTTAATTATTTTGAGGGCACATGAAGCTGTACACCGACTACTTTATATTGTATTAAAGTATCCTATCCTCAGTGTTATAGGTTACAAAAATGTGAGGGGTGTACTTCTGTGGAGATAATATAATATATATATATATATATATATATTATATAATATATATATTTTCATACACACACACACACATACATAACACTACATATAATATATATGTGTGTGTGTAATTATGTGTATATATATATATATATATATATATATATATATATATATATATATATATATATATACACATACATACATACATAAATACACACACACACACACACTGCTCAAATACAATAGGAACACCAAAGTGTTACATCCTAGATCTCAATGAATGACATAATCCAGTTGCAATTCTTTAGTCAATGAAAATTCATATCCCATGGAGGTTTGGATTTGGAATTATACTCAAAATCAAAAGTGGAAAACCAGAGTTCAAGCTGGAAATACCTTAAAACAAGGAAATGAGACTAAAAAGTGTGTGGCCTCCACATGTCTGTAAGACCTCCCTACAACCCCTGGACATGCTCCTGATGAGGTGGCAGATGTTCTCCTTAGGGATCTTCTCCCAGACTTGGATTAAAGTATCTACCAACTCCTGGATAGCTTGTGGTGCAACGTGGCGTTGGTGAATGGAGCGAACATAATATCCCAGATGTGCTTGATTGGATTCAGGTCTGAGGAATGGGCAAGCCAGTCCATATCATAAATGCCCTAATCATGCAGGAACTTCTGACTGGTCTCACAATGGGTCTGAGGATCTAATACCAGTACCTAATGGCAGTAAGGGTACCTCTGACTAGCACATGGAGAGCTATGCAGCCCTCTAAAGAAATGCCTCCCCACACCATTACTGACCCACTGCTAAACCAGTCATGCCGGAGGATGTTGCAGACAGCAGAACGTTCTCCATGGCGTCTCCAGACTGTCACGTCTGTTACATGTGCTCAGTGTGACCCTGCTCTCATCTGTGAAGAGCAGAGGGTGCAAGTGTCAAATCTGCCAATCCTGGTGCTCTCTGGCAAATGCCAATCGCCCCTCACGGTGTTGGGCTGTAAGCACAATGATTGGAGGAGATCAAGCCTCATAGCACCCTCATGGAGTCTGTTTCTGACAGTTTGAGCAGACACATGAATATGAGTTGCCTACTGGAGGTCATTTTGCAGGGCTCTGGCACTGCTTCTCTTCCTGCTTGCACAAAGGAGGAGGTAGCTGTCCTGCTGCTGGGTTGTTGCCCTCCTCCAGCCCTTCCACATCTCCTGCATTCGCGCCTGTGTCCTGGTATCCATGCTCTGGACACTGCTGGCAGAGACAGCTTGCACTGATGTGCCATCCTGGTTTAGCTGCACTACCTGAGCAACTTCTGTGGGTTGTAGACACTGCCTCATGCTACCTCTAGGGGTGAGAGCAATGAAAAAATGCAGAAGTGACCAAAACGGTCAAAATGGATGAGAATAGAGAAATGGTCTGTGGTTGCCACCTGCACAATCACTTGTTTATAGGGTGCTAATTACTTATCATTTCTAACTGTTGTCTGTTTTATTTGCACAACATAAGGAGAAATTCATTCCCAAGCCATGTGGATTCACAACTGGACAGGTTGATTTCATAGAAGTGTGACTGTCTTGAAGTTACATTGTGGTGTTTAAGTGCTCCCTTTTTTGAGAATATATATATATTATATATATATATATATTATATATATATATATATAATATATATATATATATATATATCTACTCTCATCACACACACTATATATACTCGCGTATAAGCCGACCCGAATATAAGCAGAGGCACCTACTTTTGCCACAGAAAACTGGGAAAACTCACCTGATGTGGAAAATGCAGCGGCTTCTGGTGAATTTAAAAAAAATGCATACCAATAAAATGACATAGGCAGTTATAGGCAGTTTAATGTCCCCTCATAGGCAGGTATAGGTTATTATAGGTAGGTATATGTCCCCTCATAGGCAGGTATAGGCTATTATAGGCAAGTATATGTCCTCTCTAGGCAGGTATAGGCTCTCATAGGCAGGTAGAGGCAATTATAGGCAGGTATATGTTCCGCCATAGGCAGGGCTTGTTTAACAAAAAAAGATACAAGTACTTACCTCACTCCCCCGTTGCTCCGACTCCCGGGCGCTCCGTCTTCAGGCACAAGTGGCGTGATATCATCAGGCTGTGCAGGCAGCATGATGACACACAATGTCTGTGCCGGAGACTCCGGAAGGCCGCAAGTCTGCTTGCAGCCTTCCGGAGTTCTGTTGCGGAGCAGGGAGCACTCGCTCTCTGCTCCGCAACAGAGTCTTCCGCTGTATGCGCTCCCAGGAGTCACATGCAGCTGCAAATATTGCCGAAATGGCAGCGCCTGGACGCTGTCGCCTTACTCAGTCTTCAGGTGGATGCGACTCCCAGAGGAGTCGCGTACAGGTCAACTGTCCCTGCTGATGCCCGGGTCGTCGCAGCGCCCGAGCGCCGATAGTGACTCGAGTATAAGCTGAGGTAGGGCTTTCAGTTAATTTTTTGGGCTGAAAAACTTGGCTTATACGCGAGTATATACGGTATTATGTTTCTTGATAGAGATCAACAAGTTGTGCAAAAAGTACTGAACTATTAAATAGTTGGACATGTGCATTCTAAAGTTAAGAGATGGTCTCATTGGGTGCATTAAAAATTTTCTTCAATAAATATGTCCATCCTGAAATTTAAATCAAAAGCCAAATCTCTAAATTTTGTGACTAGTGTGTGTTTTTTTTCCCATTTAGGTGGAAAGCGCTAGTCTCTATTCACATAATATTACATCCCACACAAAGCGTAGCTAGCATTTCAGTCCCATTAGGACCTTTAACCATGGATGTGAAAGATTGATCGGTAAGATCTTATAAGGAGTGACCCAACAAGATATAACCTCTCCTATTGGAGCCTGAATCTTTCCATGATGAACTTACTCTGGAGACATTGTCATGATAAAGCATAATATTGAAGGAAGAGCAACTGAATATTTTTAAATTGGCATATGGCATTTGTGATGTCAGATAGGTCATACATTTCATTTGCGCAAGTATAGTTTATTTTTTCCCGCACCAACAAGTTTGGATGAAAATATAATGAAGCAGAGTTGGTTTCTGTAGTCCGTACACGTTTTCACTCAAATCAGTACACTTTTATGAGAAAACAAGAGATAGGATACTGGCCTTTGATAAATGAAGGATATTACAATTGCCTTTCCATTTGTATCGTTGATATTTTTACACCTACGCTCAGCATTACAGGCTAGAATGTCATCCACGCTGTCATTAGTCTAATGAGTTCATTAGATGTTATTTGTGAGCTATATGGGAGAGTCATGCTCCAGTGATCCCACTCTCACTTAGACATCTATATAAGCCACCATCATGCCATAGGCATGGTATGGACATTGTGCTCTGACCTTTTATGGCACGAAAGAGAACTGAATGGTTTTGTGGCTTTGAGGGACAGTTGAACTTTTCATTTCTATTTTGTGGGGTCTATTTTGAAAAGTGCAGAGCCATGTCAGAACAATTCAGTTTATTTCAGATTATTGCCAATATCAAATGTGGATGGTGTTTTCCAACTAGGTACCCAAAAATTCTGTGGAACTTGATTAAATGACCTACCGTATATACTCGCGTATAAGCCGAGTTTTTTCAGCACAAAAAAATGTGCTGAAAAAACCCTCCCTCGGCTTATACTCGAGTCACTGTCGGCACTCAGGCGCTGCGATGGCCCGAGTGCTGACAGGGACGCTTCAGTTATATGCGGCTCCTCACGGAGCGCATATAACTGAAGGCCGAGTGAGCGCACAGTGTCCAGGCGCTGCGCTGGCCCGGGCACTGTCCGTCATCTCTTCCCCTGCATGCGACTCCTCCGGAGCGCATACAGGTGAAGGGATACCACTGCGGGGCACAGAGCGAGCGCTCCGTGCTCCGCAGTGGACTCCGGGCGGCCGCGGCTGTCCGGACTCCCCGGCACAGGCAGCGTGCAGTCATCACGCTGCGTGCGCGGCCTGATGACGTCACCCCCTGTGCCGAGAAGAGCGCGCGGGACCGAACAGCGAGGAGGCCGGCCAGTGAGGGAGACGGAGCAGCGGGGAGCCAGGTAAGTGATTTTTTTTTTTTTTAAAACGTTGCCTACACCTGCCTATACCTGTCTAGTACTGCCTATTGCTGCCTAGTACTGCCTATAGCCTACCTATACCTGCCAAGTACTACCAATAGCCTACCTATAACTGCCTAGTACTGCCTCTAAGCCTACCTATACCTGCCTAGTACTGCCTATAGCCTACCTATACCTGCCTAGTACTGCCTATAAGCCTACCTATACCTGCCTAGTACTGCCTATAAGCCTACCTATACCTGCCTAGTACTGCCTATACCTGCCTAGTACTACCTATACCTGCCTAGTACTGCCTATACCTGCCTAGTACTGCCTATAAGCCTACCTATACCTGCCTATTACTACCTATACCTGCCTAGTACTGCCTATAAGACTACCTATACCTGCCTAGTACTGCCTATAGCTGCCTAGTACTGCCTATACCTGCCTATACCTGCCTAGTTCTACCTATACCTGCCTAGTACTACCTATACCTGCCTAGTACTGACTATAAGCCTACCTATACCTGCCTAGTACTACCTATACCTGCCTAGTACTGCCTATAGCCTACCTATACCTGCCTAGTACTACCTATAGCCTACCTATACCTGCCTATACTATGGGGGACATATAGCTGCCTATGGGGGACATTAAACTGCCTATACCTGCCTATGGGGGACATTAAACTGCCTATGTAATTTTATTGGTATCTATTTTTATTTTTAAAATTCACCAGTAGCCGCTGCGTTTTCCACCCTAGGCTTATACTCGAGTCAATAAGCTTTCCCGTTTTTTTGTGGCAAAAGTAGGTGCCTCGGCTTATACTCGGGTCGGCTTATACTCGAGTATATACGGTACTTAAGCTCACTGACCTGCTCCGTATAACATCCTGCCATTTTAATGTTGTTTTGCTAAGGACTGCTTCTCAAAGACGTGGAGCAGAATACATTTACATCTAAGCATAGTCAGTCCCAAGTACATATATGTCTGAGATTTAAGGAAACATTGCACTGCAATCTCTGGTGGCTATAGTCTTAGTTTATGTGGATACAAGATTAAGCGGTGCCAGGCAATAGAGTAATTCTTTGACAGTGTGAATGGAACCCACTAAGGATTAGGATTTTCAAACTCGCCTAAGGAAACGCAAACCACATGTGCATAATTTTGCATACCCCTAATCTAAACATTTTTGAATATTTCATGACATTTGCTAAATTTCTCATATCTCTCTCAGTTTACATCAGAATGCTCTTAACTTACTATTAAACTATTTATTGGTGCCGTGTTGCCAGTACAAGGAGGCCAGAACAGGCACAGGTCATAGGTCTATAAGCTTTCAACATACAAAATAGACATATGAAATTAAGAGCAAATTATATAGAACTGCTGCACGCATAAGGGTATGCAATAGTCAATGCTGAGACACACATCATCTTCAATAATAAGAGTAAATAATAAATAAATGGAAGGTGGTGATGGTAATAGGCACTTCTAGAGAAGATGAAAAGACTTTTAGCTGACACGCCTGATAAATAAATGATATCATAAAGGAGAACAGCAGCTCCTTCAACTGCAGCCTAAAACAATAAAAGAGGCATTCCGAATATTCTTTTTTATGGGCCAAGAACGCGCCTGGCTATTTATAAAGTGTCAGTTTGTGTGCTCTTTATACACCATAGAAGAGAGATAAAAGTAAAAAACAGTCTTTGTGCACATAAGGAGGAATTGAAGAGGTAATCAAAAAAGGATTGATGCTATCAAAACTTTCCCTGACTATTCAAAGGGGTTCAGTCTACAACAAGGGAGCCTAGTTATCCAACCAACACCTGGAATTTCCTGCATTAAGAAGTGCAATGGCTAGCCATCAAAATTATCACATTAACAACGTTATAGTAGAATATAGATATTGAATTTTCCATCCTCTCCCAAGTTCTTCTTGGTGGCCACAGGGTTGCAATGGGCTCAGGTCAATCCAGGACACTGTTTCTACAGGACACCAATCCTATTCTTTGCTACAGAATAGTGTTAGAGACCTTTAGTAGTTTTAATGTTCATTATGTACTTTACTATGCAATTGGCAGGAACAAAACATTAAAGCCGTGTCTGGAAGTATAACTTTAGCAATTATCGGCAATGGTTATGTTATTTGGCACTTCGTTGCACTATGAAGAACTGTTTGCTCGTATTATTTCAGCTGCATATGAGTATTAAATATGCGTTGTATGTCTAACTTAAGTTCTGTACTGAATTATCTGAAATTTGTATCTGTGATGCATCTACATTGAAGTGCATTTGGTTCTGTTTCAGAATAGGATTGTTGAGAACAATGGCTTTAGGATTTGCACCATTTAGTAGTATGTGGCAGTTTATGTCTTTATCCAACAGTCAATCAGATCACAGTAAAGGTCACAACAATGTGTCAGTGAGGACTTTGAAACACTATTAGGGCATGTCCCCACGGCATGGGTTTGCGAGCCGGTTTTTCAGATGGATTGTGGTTTTGAAGACCGCCTGAAAAACCGGCCGCAAAAGAGCGCAATGGAATCCTATGGAAAACACGTGCAGCAGTCCCCACTGCAAGGGATTTCCGCCCACGGGCCGCCCGAAAAACACTCAACATGCATTCTTCCGACCGGTTTTCGGACAGAATAATGTGGAAGTGAATGTGAAGGGTGAAGCTTTTCTCCCAACCCCTCCTCCCCCCCGCGGCTGTGTGCACAGCACACAAACCGGACAAATACCGGTCGGATAAACCAACCGGTATGTGTCCATTGCTGTGTAAACGGGCCCTTACAAGCAATGATGCTAGGGAGAATAGGTTAAATGTGACAAGGACATTGATAATGGTGAAATGAAGATTTTACGTGGTCCGTTCTAAAACAGGCATATTGGAAGTCATGGGAAAGAATACATATATCAAACTGCATATACCATACACTTTCCCCATTAATGTATTTGTCACGCACTAAGAGTAAAGAAAAGCACAACAGTAAAAATACCAACCCCTTTGGGCTTGTTGACACATGTATGATAGTGAATGCTCTCATGAGAAAGGAGCAGTCATTGTACGGTAAATACACGCGGAGAAATAATATTTATGTCAGCTATTAACAGTTGCCATTTACATTAATGTCAGGTAGGTTGTAAGCAAAGAATCAAAGGACAATGTCTGCTTTATTTTCACAAAAATATCTGCAATGACTATGCATCAAATTAACGAGCCACCTACTAACTATTGGAAAAATATAGGGAAGTGTGAAAGCTGTACTAAATCTGGGCCTTTTACCACCTCTGCTCAGGAAAGAGAGCTCAAGAATCTTTAAGAGGTCTATTGCATTCAGAAAACATTGTGCTGTGTTTGTTGTCTGGTTTGTTAGTAATGTATTGTGGATCTGACTGATAACATGTAAATAAATTATAAGTATGAAAAAAATAGACTGGTCAAGAGTGGACTTGAAAAAAGATACGTAGAAAGGCAACGTAGGGTAAAGCAGGGAAAAAAGATCAAGGATTTACAGTGATGGAGAAATGGAAACAATTCCATAAGGCTAAGATGGGAATAAAGGCAAAAAAAGCATTAAATGCAAGTCCAGATATGTATTTCCCCAACAGTGAGCAAATATATACAACGTTACATTATGACCACTCACTACTTTCAATGTTGGCAATGTCCAGCACGTGAAGGAATTGACGTGTCTTGAGCTGGTCTGGTGGGTATATAAGCTGTACAATAAACTGTCTGCACATACATCCTTCATTGCTGTTATGCGTAAAGGGAGCTATTTACCGCAAAAAGGAGGTCTATTAGCTTTGGGACCAAGGTCGGCAGTACTTCTGACTTTGCACAGGTCTGTAAACCATTCCCATGCTTTGGTGGTGAAAGTGGAGTGTGAGTGGACAAAACCCCACCATTGCGAATTGATGGCGTGATAACTGAGGAGCACCATGTTTTATTGATGTGGGCTGAACGTTGGCTAGAAAGGTGCTGATGGTGTGCAAGGAAAGACCAACGTGCTACCAGTAAAAAAATGATCAAGGGCTCCAAAGCAGATGGATGGACACTGTATCAAAGTTGCATAAGCAAAAAAGGTTTAATATTTTTATGGTAGTTTTGGAAATGGAACTCCGCTAACTGGCAAAGGGTTGCCTTCACGTGTCAGGTGAAAAACAGAACTCCCTACTATCGCTGGAAGAACAAAAGCTGGTGGTGGAAAGAGCAATATGTTCTGGAGATTGTTTTCATGGAATTCTCAGGGCCCACTCATCCATGTGGAAGGCACTCAACTGATCTGCAAGGATAGATTCCTACCCAGACCATTTATTAACCTACATTTGCCAATGGTCTTCCCTGGGGCAAATGAGATCTGGTAAGACAGTGTTACATGGCAAGAAATATCCAATAATCAGTTAAAAGAGCATGACCAAGACTTCCAAGTACCACCATGAACCTCTAATTTGCCAGCTGTAGGATGCACTTCAGTCAGCGTGGCTCCAGATAATGCTAACAACCTACCAGGTATCTATCGAGTCGTGGTAGTTACTCTGGATATAAGCTAGTGGTCATAATAATGTGACTTGGCTGTGTATATTAAACACACAGACACATTTAATAGTGGTACAGATTATTGCACACACTACTGTGAGTAAGCAGCAGCAAAGTGTTCCCAACCTGCAATTTTTATTCATGTGGGAGCACAATTAGGGCTCATGTTGTAAACCTATGTTTATAAGGCCATGTTCACACGGCTTAAAATGGGCCGTATTTCGGTCCGTAATTACGCGCCGGAGTGCACAAATTACGGGCTGAAAACGGCCCAGTCATTACGGTAATCCACAGTTCTCATAGAGAACTATGGATTACGTCTCCTCTCCCTGCTCGCCGAATCCGCCGGGCGGGGAGATAATGGACATGTGAATTACCAGCGGCATATACGCGCCGCTGGTAATGTAAGTCTATGGGCCGGCGAAGTGCCGGCCCCCCGCTCACTCCCCGCCCCCGACCACACGGCGTAATTGCGGGGCGTAATTATGTCCCGCAGTTAAGCCGTGTGAACATAGCCTAAGACGTAATGCTATGAGCACTTCCTTCAAATCCAGATACATTTTATTCTGGTCTTTGAATACTAACAGATTATAGCAGAGCGTGGGTGCATAACAACTGGATTACTGAGAATTTGGTTGGTAGGTGTTGAATCTTTACTCCCTAATAAAACTGAATCTATTACTTTCTATGGTTGGAAAAACCCCTTTAAATATTGCATGCTGAGATGAGAAACATAGTAGCACATTCCTGAATACCACTACTATGAAACATTCCAAAATCACAGCTATAACATTTTCTATTATTCAAACCTGAATGCCAATAAGCTAGTATGGGTGTATTTATCATTTAATAATGTCTCCATGATTTCTACGAAATGTTAAATATATCAAGTACATGAAATATTATCATTCTTCTACAGCAGCTGATGTGCCAAAAAAAGATTGCTCCTGAAGGTCAGAAGGAGTTACCAGGGTCGATAAAGTGCAACCCAGATCCCGTCATTAATTATTCCTTAATGGCCTATTTACTGGAGCCTCTCCATACTCCATCCCCATCTTGTCAGTAGGCACTTTGTCCCAGGCTGTTAATTGGAGACTCAATAAAATTGCTGACTATTTTAGCTGAAGAGGTTACACTAAAACTGCATGAGACATTGTTCTCTGAGCAGCCAACAGAAAGGAACATAGAAAATTATATAGTAGAATTAAACACGAATACGGAGCATAATGAAGTACCCTATAATACACACGTACACTACTTACAAAAAGTTAGGGATATTTGGCTTTCGGGTGAAATTTATGGAAAACGTAAACATTTCACAGTGATATTTTATCCTGAAAGTAGGCCATTTAAGTTATTGTATGCAATGTTGACTTTCTCATCTCAAACAATTTAATGAAACAAAAGCCAACAGTGTAGGATATACACCATCAAAAAAAGTCCATGTCTCAATAACGTGTCATGTGGCCTTGAGCATCAATTACAGCTCGACAACAACATCTCATGCTGCTCACAAGTCGAGTTATTGACTGCTGAGGCATGGCATCCCACTCTTCTTGAAGTGTACCCCTCAGGTCATTGAGGTTCAGGCGAACAGCGTTACGAGCTTCTACACGGCGACTCGGCTGATTCCACAGGTTTTCTAGGGGGTTCTGGTCTGGAGAAAGAGCGTGCCACTATTTGAGGAACCCTAGTCTCCATCAGCCGTTCACTAATGATGCAACCTCGATGAGCTGGAGCATGCTCTTCGATGAAGATGAAATTAGCCCTGTGTTATTCATACAAAGGCACAACGATTTAATTAATTAGGTTATTCAAGTAGTAGAGACTTGTCACTGTACCATTCGCAAAAGTGTAAGGCAGTTCTGTCTTGACTACACAAACCTGCCCATACCAACACTCTTCCGGTGACAACAGTGGCAGAAGTGTAACGTCTCCAACATAGTTGGCGGCCATAATTTCTGCTCAGAGTGAATACACTTCATTACCGAACAGGACTGAGGACCACTGGTCCCTTGTCCAGCATAGGTGCTCCATGGCACATGCAAGACGCCGATTCCTATGAATGGTGGTGTGGTCAGGTACCATTGCCGGTCGTCTAGCACGCAGACCATGCTGATGTAGTGGTTAAGAATAATCTGATGTGAAACCTGGTTGCCGCTCACCTCCCTTACATGTGACTGGAGTTGTGTGCAATTCATAATCCGGTTTCACAGGGCATTGTTTACAAAGAAGTGGTCATAAGTATGTGATGTAACCAAAGAACGTCCACTTCTTTGCCTTTCTTTGACTCTTGGGCTATGTTCACATGGCTTAAAATGGGCCGTATTTCGGTCCGTAATTACGCGCCGGAGTGCGCCAATTACGGGCCGAAAACGGCCCATTCATTACGGTAATTCACAGTTCTCATAGAGAACTATGGATTACGTCTCCTCTCCCCGCCCGGCGAATCCACCGGGCAGGGAGATAATTGACATGTCACTTTCTAGCGGCGTATACGCGCCGCTAGCAGTGATTGTCTATGGGCCAGCGAAGTGCCGGCCCCCCGCTCCTCCCCCGCCCCCCCCGGCCACACGGCGTAATTGCGGGGCGAAATTACGCCCCGCAGTTAAGCCATGTGAATATAGCCTTGAAGTCTCTCTTGATCTCTATTGCAACCTGCTGACTAATCGCAGTGGTCACTTCTGTCTGGGAGCCTCCAGCTTAAAGCCTTGCAATTGGGAGGTACTGTTGATCAATTATAATAAGTTGTCTTAGTCTCATGACACTCCAAATAACAGCATGCTGGACGGTTTAAATCCCAATTGAAATAGATCCCTTACATTTATTAGGCAATTCAGGGATCAAACCCACGCTGTGAATTTTGCCATTAAGCTCCTTACTAAGAGGTCAGCAATTTGTGCAAAAAGTACCGAAAGACTGAACAGTTGGGCATGTGTATTCTAAAGTTATGACATGGTCTCATTTAGTTCATAAAAAAAAAAAAAAAACACACAAGACCTTTTATGTTCATCCTAAAATTTCAACCAAAAGCCGAAATAAACCTATTTCACACTTACTAATACATCTATAGTCCAAGATGTGCCAACACAGTTTAACTACTCAGCATGGCAGACCACAGTATAAAACACTAATAGTACATACGTAAGGTGAATGCAATGCGCTCCTGTCTAGGACAGGTTATGGAATACAGTATTTGGACCCTCGCAAGATTTGTTTTTGATTTGAAAACTTTGTGTGTGTTGCTTTGAGCTCTATTTTTTCATGATGGCTCCTAAAATAAAAAGGCTTGAATTCATAGTGCTGCTGGACTGAAATTTTAGTACTATAGCCAGGTAAACAGGCCAGAGATTTTAACATATGGATATATACAGAGATCATCCCGCAATAACATGAATAGAAATGACAAGAATAGTGGATTGCTCACATTCAACAAGTTCTGACATCTTTAGCAATTTGGTCCAGCAGTTGTAGCCAACACTGTCTAACCAAAACTGCCTGGCTGTGGGGACCCTCATTCTGTACTGTATAATCAACCACTAAAACTGGACAAAAAAAAATGTGGCCAACAGACAATTGCTCCAAAATAAGTGATTATTTTTTTTTAAATTGCACCAGTTACCAAAAGTAAAATTGTGTTATGGAAAAAGGGAATTAAGACAACAGCCCAGGAGATTATTTATCCCAGGTCAATAACTTCAGTAGGGTGAAAGCTTAGAAGGAAAACCCTTACTTGGTCTTACAAAAATGAAGATGAAAAATATCTAATCCACAGCGGTTAAGACATGCTGACAATAGTGCCTACCTAGTTAAAAGGAGCCTGTCACATAAGTTATGCCCTCCTTGCTGAGGACAGTATAAGCTAGTGACATACATGCTGTTTCCAGCGCTGTGTCCCTTATTCTGTAAGATGCTGTAGTTTCAAACTATTTAATGCTAAAATCTGGCAGTTTAAAAGAGTCCAGCTTATTCATGAGCAGGTGTTAGCCCCACCCACCCAAGGCTAGCCATGCCCACCTGGCAGTTATTCACCTGTTTCTACCTATTCAAAGTAATAGGCTAATGAGTTGATGTTGGTGGGAGCTAGCCATGGGTGGGCGGGTCATGAAAAAAAACTGACTTCATGAAAAGCCTGACTTTTCTGACTGAAAACTGCCAGATTCGAGCATTAAATACTCTAAATGCTCTAAAACTACAGCATTTTACAGATTAAGGGACACAAACAGCAGGTCTGACACTAGATTGTGCTGCCCTCAGCAAGGGGGCATAATCTCATGTGACAGGTTCTCTAAGAAAAATTATATAAAAAGATTCTTGCTCAACCTGCATTACACTTTGAAGAGGGACAAATCACTATTTTGTCCAAAAACTATATATGACTATTGTATGGATGAAGCAGAGTATAGAACCAGATCTTTTGATTAGACCATGTCAACTTTGGAGATTAGCAAGATATATAAATCCAAACAATTCTTTTCTACATTCCTTTTTTATTCCATAAATATATATACACACACATATATACACACACTATCACACTTCACCAAACGATATTTTATGATGAATAAAGACACATATACTCAAGTCACTCGATGCTGGTCCCTCTAGCCACTCAGCTAACTCCGCTTACAAAGAAAAAAAAAAAAAAAGGTCATCAGCTCACCGGATTGTGGGGTGAATGAAGTCCTCAGTAGGTGATAGGATGCATGGAACACAACAGCCACTCCAAAAGCTTTGAGTTACTCGGTAGCTATGGAGTAAGGCGTTCCTCGCAGAAACACGTCAGCCCAGCAGCTGTTACCTCCATTCATGCCATTA
>JAODAL010001665.1:212500-221047 GCA_025379985.1 Phyllomedusa bahiana
CCCCTTTCTCAAGCGTACAACCACTTTACCATGGCTTATATTCCAGTCCAGATTTGTTTAATCAAAAAAATAGTAATATTAGCATAATACCTTACATAATCACAGAAATACTCGTAGGAGAAACGACCTCCAGAAGGCTTAACGCTATAAACCTCTACTTCACCTGTGACTTGTCTGTACCATTAACTTCTTCCAGCACGTACCAGTGTAGCTCTGAGAGTCCATGTCCCTCCTCAGCAAAGTGCCTGGTGAAGCTATTCCCATCATCCACAGTGCCAGTTTTAGCACCTGTATGTACTTTTTTGTCCTGTACTTTCGGATTACTGATCTATGCTTGTTAATTATAACTTTCACACTTCTGCTTGTTTGACCGATACAAATTTTGCCACATGGGCATTTCAGCACATAAATAACTTGGCAGGTGTCACAAGTATGAAAAGCTTTAATTTTTAGAGGGGTTCCCTTAAAGAAATCCACTTTTATTATAGATGCACAATTTTGAAACTTGAGACAGGAAAATGTCTAGTTTTACATTGTAGTAGCTCCTGGTGAGACACACAAAAACTCACTCATCCAGTCCTTTAAAGTTCTTTTCTATCATAAGCATTCTGTGCAAATTTGTTCATTATTTTTTTAAAGTCATCACCATCTTCACCATGAATGCGGCAAGCCCAAATTGTGCCTTAGGTATTCCTCTAAAGAACTGGGGGCACGTTGGCTATCCCTATGTAATACATTATTAGAAACAGTGCATTTTGTATACAACGTAGTGACCAATTCTGTATTTTTCTTATGCACCTCTACATCCAGGTACTGGACGACGCTCTTACTTTTGGTCTAAGAAAATTTTTATCAACTGGTGAGCCGTATTAATATAGTTGACAAAGTGTCCCAATTCCTCCTCAGTACCAGCCCACAATAGGAACACATCGTCGACATCTAGGCCAGGAAACAATGCATTCTTTAAATGATGAATCAAATATGCTGCTTGTCAAAGGACATCATATAGATGTTAGCGTAACTTGGAGCTACAGGGGACCCCATTGAAGTCCCTTGTAGCTGCAAGTAAAAACGTTCACCAAATTTGAGGTTTTTAGTGACGACACCAACAACTTGAGTAGAAAGGCGATGTGTGAATTTGACAGTAAGACATTTAGACGAGAACTTCCCATATTGCCTCCATCCCCTCGAAATAAGTTGTATTTGTGAACAATGATTTAATGTCGAACGTGCATAACCAGGTGACCCTGGTACAGACCATCGTAGCTATAGAGCGCAGGAAATGTCCTGTATCGTGTCAGCATCTCTCTTCATTGCAGTTCGTAAATAACAGTCAATATAGGCATCTAGCGGTTCAGGAAGGAAATTGATCCCAGAGACAATCCATCTCCCTGGGGGTGCTTTCAATGATTTGTGCACTTTGGATACCATATATAAAAACACAGGTACACGTGATTGCAAGCCCATCAATACTTGCTTCATATAGGGGGACAATGTTATGTACAGCTTCTTGTAATATATCCTCAATAACAGTTTGTACCTCCCTTGTTGGATCCCTCCCTAGCTCACAACACACATCTTGAACTGACAATTGTCCCATTGCTTCTTGTATATACTGTTCTTTATTCATAGCCTCCCCACTTATCAGCCTTCTTAATGATCGAAAGATTTTTCTTTAGTGGTGTATGGCTTATTTTTCTTTGATACTCATCTGGATCTTGAGTACTTTTCGTATATTCTCCCATTTTGTTGTAACTTCCTTGGTGACTAGTTGCTGAACGTCTTCCAGTGAGGCAGACGAAAGTTCGGGGTCAAACACTTATTTTCTAAAAAATTTTTTCATGGTATTAGACTGTAAACAACCTTGATTTTATCAGAATTTTTTTTTTACTCTGATGATCTTCTAAAGCTATTAAAAGTCTACCATAAAGTCAAACAAGTTTGTATCTTGATTAGGCACATAGTTTAATCCCCTTTTTGATCTCCGCTTTTTGAGAATCGGTCAAATGCTTGGAGGAAATGTTAAGCATTAATGAGGATGCGTTTTTTCCTCATTCTCGTGAAAACACTTCATAGTCAACTCTCTGTGGCAGCTCCTGCATATCTTCCCGGATTGCCCTCATCTTCGCTGAAGAGGGACAGACTTTCACAGCTACGCTGGCGCATGCTGGAAGAGGTTAAGGGTACGGATAAGTCACAGCGGGAAGCCTCCTGGATCACCTCCCTTAAGGCCCCTACGAATGTTTCTGTGATTCAAAGTATATAGGGTTAAGATTACTACGTCGTTAATTAAACAAATGTGGATATATAAGTAGTTGCTCGCATGCTTGAGAAAGGGGGCAAAACATCTCCTGAAACGTTGCACAGGTGTGCGTTCTGTTTTGCAGTGTCTGATGTCTCCACCATACCCGCAACTGGGACTTTAAGCGGAGTTAGCTGAATGGTGTGAGGGACCCGCATTGAGAGACCAGAGTATACCACTGTCTTTATTCATCATAAAATATCATGTGAAGTGTGATACAGTTTATATGTATGCAAGGAATAAATAAGGAACGTAAAAAGAAAAGAATTGAGTTTGAACCAATTGTTCATACATAAGTGGTCAAAAGAGGTGAGGAGAAGCCTTTGCATGGACCTTTGGTGGTTACTCTGGACTAAAATTTTTTTTGGTACATTTATTCATTAAAATAGAAAAAAACCCAATTTACCATTAAAAAGGGAAAACTTTCATTTGGGAAACAGCTTTCCCCTAAAACTATAAAAGGGGGGAAGGGGAACCTGTGCTTTTTTTTGGGCTCTAACGGGGAAAAATTCAAAACGTCAATTTTCATATGTAGCCCATGTTTTTTAGGCCCAAGGTTTAAAACATCGTAAAAAAAAACTAATAAAAATTTTAATTTTTTTAAAATTAAAAACCGTTCCTTTTTTTTCCCCTTTACCAAAAAGGTCCTGAAAGTTAAAACCAAGTTTTAGAACTTCAAAACTTTCCGGGGAATTGCCCCACGGGACAAAAATTTTTGGGTTTCCCCCTCAGTTAAAGTAAAAAATTTTAACTGAAAACCCCATTTTTAAAAAAAAATTTTTTTCAATGCCTTCGGGGTTTTAAAAAACTGGAATAAATAAAAAAATTTTAAATTTAAAATTTTTGCCTAGACAAAAAATGGTATTTTGCCCTAGAAAAAAAAAAATGTTAAATAATTTGTCCATAGGGACACTTTAAACTATGTTGTATCCTGAATTTGGCTTCAAAGGTGACTTCAAACTTGTAATCAATGTGTCAGTCAGTCTGCCCATTTAAAGGATGAAAAGTAGTCTCTGTGCTCTTTGGGAGGGTTTAATTTTGGGAAACACCGGAAAGGGAAAAGGGAAACTAAGGCCAAATCCAATGGGGATGGTTTTTTCGGATTTTCCCCCCCCGGTGTATGGGGGGAAATTTTCGTTTGCAGATTTTTGGAAAAACCAAAAAGAAAATCCGCCCAGTAGGGCACCCCCTTGCAAATTTTTCAGCTGGAGGGGTTTTCACACCAATGGCATTCCGGGAAATTTTTGTTTCTTTCCCAAACTTCCCCGGGTTTTCAACAGAAAACCTAACCCCGCCCTTTTACACTTTCTGTGTGGCCATAAAACCCAAGGAAGGGGAGTTGTCCCCAAAATGAGAGATTTAGCGGGGGAAAACAAAAGACAAACATGGTTTAAAAGCAAAAGGGCCAAACTCCAAAACCGCCTTTATGTTCCTGGCTACATTGCACTATTTTCCGGGAAATTTAAGGGGCTAATGGCACTGCAGCCAAAATTCCCTTGGGTGGGCCCCCAAAAAAAAAAAAAATTTATGACAAAAATTTAAGGGGAAAAATCAAGGTAACCAAAGAGTTCAGAACATCTTTCAAAGAGATGAGCTCCAAGGTCAAGGTATATCAGTGTCAAGTCGCACTATTCAACACAGTTTTTGCCAAAGTGGATTTATTGAAGATTAGGAATGTGCTAAAATGCAAAGCGACAAGCCACAAAGCTTCTGCAAGAATGTAATTTGGACAGATGACAAAACTGGAGCTTTTAGTAACATCACTCACTCTTTTCACGGCACAAAAAAAAAAAAAAATGTCCGCCCATTCAAAGCTTGGGTTTTGGGGTCACAGTAAATGGTTCTACCAACAGGATGATGACCTAAAAAACACAGCTAAAAACATCCAAGAATGGCAAAGAGCAAGGCTTTGGACTATTAAGTGGCCTTCTATAAGCCCTGATTTAAAATTTTATTAAAACTCTTGAAGGGATGAAACTGCACTGGAGAAGGCCCCCTTCAAATGGAAAAAAACTGGACCAAAAACACCTGTGGCAGTTTAAAAATTCATAAATTTACAAAATATTTTTTTTTCAGTAAGCCTCAAAAGGTTTGTGCAAAAAAATTTTTAAAAGGGGATTTTTCTTATCAGTTCATGTGTTTCAATGTAATCTCATTTTTTCGCCTTCAAATCCGGGGCGTTTCTTCCCCTCCCATCTGGGTGTTTCTTAATAAATGGGGTACTCCCCCCCTTTACCTTTTTCATGCTTGCCAAAATTTTTTCTCTCCCTTGAAATCTTTATTTTGGAAGAGTTTTTTGTTTAAATATCAAAACCCTGTTCTCCGACAGCCTTCTATGAATTCAGAGCACTGATCTCTTCTCTCACAGCTGGAGGGTTTTTTACGTTTTAATCCATTTTCTATGAACTCTCCAGAGCACCAGATCTGTCTCCCTTTTTTATTTTACACCACAGCATTAGGCACTGAGGCACAAATTCTGCTGTTTTTGATTTTAAAGCAGCTGCGTTTATTGTGGACGCAGCCCGTGCGGGAAATGTTGCCCGCCGCTTATTCGAGGAGAAGCAGGAATCACGCCCCGTAATATGACCGGGGGCCAGACATAATTAAATTGTGGACGTCACAAATGAAATGAAAGGGGGGGGACCACCGCACTGGGGAACAGGTTTACGAAAACTAAGATAAGGGGACATGAAAACAAACAGCTTTGCAAAAAACGCATACAAGTTTTTTCATTTTTAACACGTTTTTCCCTTTTTCCCAAACAAATAGTTGTGTCCATTTATCAAAATGTTCCTCTGTCTCAATCTATGAAAGATTCTTTCAAAAAAGACTGAAATATTTAGACCCTTTAAGTTTCAAATCAAAGGTTTTTTTTTCTCCAATGTTTTTCTAAGTCTTCAATCATATTTGACTTTTTGCAGTGAACCACAAAATTTTTGTTAAACTTTAAATCTTTTTTTGGGGGGAAAAATTTTGGGGCATATATTAAAAAAAAAAAAAAATTTAATATCCTAAAATATTCTCTCGCTTTTTTTTATACGATTCGAAAAAGGCTTTATTAAAAGTTGTAGGAAGAACAAAAATAAATACACCATCAAATAGAAAATATGAATCATCTGAAAAGTAGTGGTACAAACAAAAAGTATAGGACCTGTATGGTCTAACACAGCATAGAAACCATATTATTCCAAAACTGAACAGGGGCCAAATGGCCTTAAACAGGGTGTACTACAAACCAGCATGAATATTTTAGACATCATAATATTTCTGGAAAAGTCTGTATGGCTTAGTATATTGGAAAGAAAGAATTGAGAAGAGAGACAACCACATACACACCACCCACACGTCAACACCTCGCACACAATTGAAATGCTAGGACAGAAATGGAGGGACAGAAATCATGAGACAGGGGAGGTTGGGGAAGCATAACCAGGGAGTGGAGACCTGCAGTTCGAAACTAAAAAAGGGGAGAGGGGATGGTAATCAATATACAAGATTACGGCATAAAGCAGAGCTTTGGAAAGAGAGCCAAGAAGCCCATATCCTAGTGAGCTGGTACAGTAGGTCTCTCGAGGAAGCCAAGATCTCCTCCATATGGTAGGTGTTGGAGACCTCTTTGAACCATTCCCCAACAGTGGGAGATTCAGAGGACTTCCAATGTCTGGGAATGAGAGTCTTGGCTCTCTTAGCTATTTTTATTTTAGGACTCCAAATTTTTTAATTCTGTATTCAGAAAATATTTAAGCCATATTGCCTGAGCTGCTTTTAACAACATTCAGAGATGTGCATTACTGCTGCCCTATGAACCAAAGCAACCTGTGAAAAGTTGTTGACTTGCCTATAAGTAGTGACGGCTACTAAATGTCTGATTGCAAAATTTTGGAGGCAAACCTCTATTCCCAACAAGCACGATGTATGTCTTCGCTTACAGGAAGTTAGGCGTATGGAATACCTCACTGCCTTGTCCAATTACCAATTGGACTCGTTTGACCAAATATGGAAACCATGGGATGTTTACTGCATCCTTCATGATTTGTAGAATCTCCTTTAGTTATAGCTGGATTGCAAATTCAGTGCAGGGAATCTCTTTGCCCTTGTGTGTTGTGTTCTTTGTCCTCCTTCCGTTTTGTTAGTTTGTCTTTTTGTTCAACTGATTTTTCTAAATGGCCGTCTGTTGGACCTACTTTATTAGCCTATTAGGATGGCGATATTGACTAGTAACTGAAGACTGATTTATATATATTATTTGGATTTATCTGTGTTATGTTGCACACTGCCTCTGTTGCTATGTTGCTATTGCACCTTGTGGATTACTTTTTGTAGCTCTACACGGCTTTGTGTTTGTAAACATTTAATAAAAATTTACAATTTAAAAAAAAAAAAAATGTTGTTGACTCATTTACTTCTATGAAGTTTTTTAGTTGTGCTTTGTGACCTGGGAGAAATCATTGTGTAGTAGGGGTTAAGAGTTAACATCTCCTGGTGAAAAGGGATGTTATCTATACACAGATATCACTTTCATTGTAATCCTGTCCATGATGATAATGAGGGAATTTTTGAAAAGTGATCTCTACAGAACTGGAAATGTCATCCTATTAGGCTCAGTGGTCTGTGAAAACTACATTTCAAGGTTTTAAAATAAATGTAGTGACAAAAAAAATCTAAAAAACATATGTCATTTTTTCAGGATAAATGCTTTTTAAGTGGGAGTTGTAGAAAAGGTATTTGCCCTTGAGTTTGTTTTCACCAATAACCTTGAATGTGCAAAACCCCTCTTTAGCTTGCAAAGGTATTGTTAAGAACACTCTTACTATAATGTATTTGCTTATATGACCGACCAAGAAGATAGGTCATTCATGCAGAAATCCAAATAACGCTTGCACGCTTTTCTTGCAATGTAAAGGGCCATGGATATCTAAGTCCACACAATAGGACTGTCATACATTCAGCCGGAGATGCATTCAATCATTGTCAATTTGGCTCTGGTACAAATAAAAAAAATATTGTTAAGTGGGACAACATTTGTTGGCAGAGATGCTGACATCTGGAAAGGGCTTGTGGTTACTCAAGGGACAGACAAGCCAACATTACAGGCTTGTTATCATATGATGCAGAGTGATCAGTGATTCAGATTGAATGAAAACACCAACCAATTCAAGTCTCAGATGGATGTTACAATAATGCTTTCATTTTGTAATTTCCTGGTTACATTTTCAGACTGAAGTTTAAAAATGCCATTTAAGCACTCTCAAAATTTCCATACAATTGTGAAACTGCTAATCATTTACATACAAGGACGATGGCTTGCCCACCTATTATCTGGCGAAATCTTTTCCCAAAACCGGCCAGAAACTTATTTCTTCAAGTGTAACTTGGTTTGTTTCTGGGTACTTGAAAAAGTAAAGAAGTCCAGCAGATAAAAGCAAAGATCCTCAAATACATCCACACAAATATATGTTTGTTTAGGCTTTCATCTACTAAAATTATTAGTTTGCATTAAGTAGTAATTGAAGAATATGATACAGAAAATAGACTAGTAAATAAGGACTGCAGAAAGTAGAACAATTAACCTAAAGTGATACGGGCTACAGCTAGACACTTGGCCACAATAAGGGGCCTTTTCTAGAGTTAAGAGATGATAGAACGCTAGTCCTAAAACTGGATGGGTTGCGTCCAGGTAGGAGGTTTCCCTAGTGAACCGGCTCATTAAGTGTTCTGCCACAACAGAGAAACCTATTCAGTCACAGTTTCATTGCTCAAAATCTCTGCCTGCCTTTATGAGAATAGTGAAAAAATCAGGCGATACCTTTTAGAGGCTAACTGAGTATATTTGATAGTGAGCTTTCGAGAGGACTAGCTCTCTTCTTCAGACTGATGCCTTTATGAGTGTAAGGGCTCGTTCACACGGCTTATTTTGCCGCGGATTTGCGCCGTACTGCGCGCCGGATTTGCGCTGCAGTACGGCGCAAATCCGCGGCAGCAATTACGGTAATCCCCTGCTCTCATAGAGAACAGTGGAATCCGTCGCTCCCCCCCCGCTCGGCGAATCCGCCGGGGGGAGAAGTGACAGCCCCCCCCCCGTCCCGCCCCTTATTCACGGCGGATTTGTGAGCTCAATTTCGGCTCACAAATCCGTCGGGAAAAAGCCTGGAACACGGCCAAAAGGGGAAAACACCGGTGTGCTTGGGGTTCTTTGGCATAATTGTGTGCATCAGCCCGCAATAGTACAAAGAAACACAAATAAA